>JANITX010000007.1:63483023-63504052 GCA_027564395.1 Erythroxylum ulei
AAGAATCATCTCATTTGGATAACTAGAGCAAAAGTTATGGCTAAAACACCGAAGCATACTCAATGAACATGTTTCAAGTGCATTTTCCAACTTTTAACTACCAACATATCATATGTAACCCATCTTGTATCTAAATCATATTTTCCCTAATTCTCCTTTCTTTACACATGAATAAGCACCAACAATTTCTCAATTAATCGAAAAGTTCGGGGTCCAACAAACTACTTCCAAGAAATAATAAATAATTTTACTACCTAACATTCCACCGATAATTAGATTGTGTAATATTCATGACATATTATGTTATTATCATTTTGTTGGTTATACACCATATGCTATATTAAGTTCATTTTCTAATTGTTGTACTATATTAAGCTCTTATTGTATTTTAGTATAAGTATGAAATTCAAATCATGTCATAATATGTTACAGTGAAAGACAATTGGATAATGCAAGACATGTCCAACTTACCAAGAAAGAGTTAATGAACAGGTCAGTTTGTAAACATTTAGTATCTCATTAACCATTCATCTAGTTTCATATTTGGGACTAAATTATATCAAATTATGCCTACAGGTTCGATGTTGAAACTGAAGAAAGAATATAATTCAAAGGACTTGGTTGATACGATAGACCTGATAAAAATTTTACACACAAATAGGTAAAAATCTAAAATGTGAATATTTTGCTTCTTTTCATCTAATTCTTTTTTGTAACTTTTGGCTTGAAGTTTTTCATTATTAACATAACATGTAAAAATGTGGTTCTGAATTGTAGTAAGGCAACATTAACTTTAAAAAAAATCGACTGACTCATTTAAAACATTTTGAAACATAGCATTAATGCCCTTAACATCTTAAAAGAGTCTTTTGTAGAACATAATCATATCTAAGAATCTAGCTACAACTCCTCAAGCATATATACAAGTATGTCATAGGAGATAACACCTCAGTGATATAATATATATATATATATATATAATGAAAGATGAACATAAATTTACATTGACTTAAGGTGAAGGAGAGTTATTTCATTATATAGACAAAAGAAAACAATTAACATATAAAACAATAAGATATATTTCATGATATACACAAAAGGAAACAGTTAAGAAAACAAGACATGAAAATAGAAGTCAAAAAATATGCAATTTCACAATGTAAGAACTACTCAACCTACTAAGAGAAATATAGGGGAAAAAACTCTAGATTGTAAGAACATCTATGAAGAAGAGAAAATATTCACCAGAATAAATATCACTAAGAAGACATGAGGGGTGATTGAAGCTTCCGGTGCCCAACACAATTTAACTTGGCCAAACTAAACAAGAACATAGTGAAGCACTAAATGATCTCAATATGAACATAATAATTTCAATTTCTTGAGCTTTTTGCAGCTCCTCCATAACCACCCAAATCCTAAATCATCCCCTCGAATCCTAGATAAACAAAGATTCTCCAACCCTAATTCTACATCGAGCTCATCAACTAAAAGCAAACCATATTCACTATTGTCATTCAATTCATCTTTAACTTTATTGCTATTATTCATATAGATAGAAAACCCCTTCAAACATTAAAAAGGCATAACCCAGTTAAAAAAGAGAGGCCTTGAAAGAGAGATATTAAAAGAAGCGAGAAGAGTACACTAATTTGACAAAGAAGGCAGAAATCCCCGATGCACAAATCACATGAAGAAATTATTAATTGTTCACTTAATTCTAGTCTCTAACTAATTCAAAAACTTGTGACGATATCATTTTATCAAAGTTTTGCATACCATATAAGGGAAAATGGTGATTGATGGAAGTTGTAAGTTATCACATGAAAGGAACCACAAAAGAAAAGGGACCAAAAATTACACTTGGTCCATTGCCTGCATCCTTACTATCTGTCGTCTCCGCTACTGCCTGTCGTCTCCAGCACCGCCTTTGTCCTTACTACTTGCATCGCTGCTACTTTCGCCTACATTGCTTGCCATTGCATGAAATCGTCTGAGTTTGAATATAGTTCGTTTGTTTAGTTTAGGGATTTGAGGGAATTGATTTGAAGAAAATAGGTAGGCCAGTTGGAAATATTAGTTAGACAAATCAGGTCAATTGGATAAGATGGATCAAATTTTTGAGTCAAATAATTAACATATGTGGCCTAACATTTCCACGTCAGTATTCTCTGATTGGTCCACATATCTTCATATTGCCACATTACCACTTTCATTAATTTTTTTAACAGAAATCGTATAAAAGATTTTCCTTATGAAACAAAATATTTTTTTTTTCAAAAATTTTAAATAGAATTTTTGCAAAATTTTCCCCGAGCACATAAATATTTTTATCTTTTACCCTATAAATAATTATTGAATAACCGATTATTCTCAGACCAAAAGGACTTATTGGATTTATCGGCACCACAACACAAGTACGTTTTGTAATTAACTAAAAGTCATTAGTTAATTACTTCCTCGTTGTTAGGAATAATAATCATAGCCTAATTATCAAAAACCAAAAATTATTGATTAAACGAATATTCTCAAAACAAAACAATTTATTAGATTTATTGGCATCATAACAAAAGTAGGTTCTGTAATTAACTAAAAATTAATTAAAATACAGAAACGATTGGTGAAGGTACGGAATGGGAAAACTGGCCCGTTCCAAACCAGATCAAACTGGCGGGCTGGAGACGCTTCTCTTCCTGCTCTTTCCCATTCGTGATTAAGTTGATAAAATCTACAAAGTTTCCAATGTTCTAAACCAACATCAACATACTAACAACACTTTTTTTTCCATTTTCAGGTATAAGAAATTTCGTTTTATTTCTAAAATTTAAAATTTTATATAAGAGAATGAAGAGTTAAAAAATCCATATACTTTCGGGAGATATTCTCTGGCCCCTTACCTTGGCCCTATTCTGTCCCTCTCCAATTTTGAGCCATCCATTCATGTGGGGAAAGGGGACAGGATTTGGGGCCATACTTTCGGGGCTATGAAGGCACTAACAGCATCACAAGCAGGGGCAGATCTTAAGAGGAGAAAAGGGGGAGCTCCTTCATTTGAGATCACCGCTGCACTGTGCAGAGGATATCAGCAAACGCAAGCTGTAACCAAATTACACTGTTAGGTCAGTCAGTATTTAGAAAAAGAAAAACGAAAACAGCCATTCATCTTAACCCCAATCAATCAAAACTTCTTCCTTTTCCTCCTTGTCAGCCTTACAGTTTGCTTTCTTCTCGAGCCCGGCTAAATACACAAAATAACTACCCGAACTAGAATACCTGCATGGTTGAGGGATTAAGCCACATACACATGCAAGTGGCACAGTTCCTGAGAAAACAAAAACTCACAGATCTCATAAACTCATTGTTCAGTCATATCGACCATCTAGTTGGACACCATGAGTCTTCCGGCCTTGAAAGTTACCCCCACCACGCCTTGAATGACTCTGGCTCCTCTGCCCGAACCTTGGACCAGAATTAGAAGAGCCATCTTTGGGAGGTTCCAATTCATTGGCTTTGGTAGTGTTGTGTGTCCCAACTGGCTGATACTCATAATGTCTTTGCCTTTCCCGGTTCACATTATGTTGCTTCTTATCTTTCCGGGAAACAGTCCATTCCCCACAGGATTCTTGGCCAAAACAACTGTTCTGGTTTTCATCTTTGCAGAAGCCTAAAGAGGTGTACTGATCATTTCGAGCATCCACCTTTGAAGGAGATTCAGCTGGGCTACCAGGATGTCCTTTATGTGTGCCCATTTTCTTTGCCTCTCGAGGCCCAATACTTGATGTGTCTTCCAAGTTTCTCTTTTCAGATACAATTTGCTCGTCTCTGACTACAGGCACCTTATCAGCTTCATGTGGGAGTGACAACACACCCTGGCTTCCAGAATTCTTTTTATTGGCAGCACCAGGTTCGAAACCATCCTGACCACCATTTAACCTGCTTCCTCTTTGATTAATGGCCAAATAGTGATGTGATTTAGGTTGCCAGTGGGAGGTTAACCATTCCGCAGCATCTCGGTTTTCTTTTGAAGGACCAGATGTATCTTCTCGAACCATATCAGAGGACGAAGATTGGAAATGAACTTTCTCAATGTCCCCACTATTAATTCTCCTCTCCCGTGAATCATGATTGTGTCCTGCACTTCTGTGTCCATTGTATGATTGTCGCTTTCCTCTGGCTGTCATACCCTGTTCTTTCACAACAGGAACAGCTGCTGTAATGGGTTCCTCAGGAATGTTCCAGCCATCAGAGGCATTCCATTTATCTGAATACCTCGGCTGATCTTTTGTAGAAATCACACACAATTTCTGATGATGCTTAATCGATTTTTGAGCATTTCTACTTTCATAAGAATCTGTTGGTTCTACTGAGCCCCGTTGGTGCCATGATCCATGCATTTTTCCTGACCTATTTTGCCGATCTTCCACTTTTTTTGACTCCAAAGTAGAACCTACCATTGCAACAGATGCATCAGAAGTTTGAGACCTTTCAGCACCAAAACAACCTGATTCAGGTCTTCCAGGAGGATGGTCAGTTGTAACCTGACTAGCTGGAAGAATCCATGATTGGTGATTGCTTCCCTGCTGAGCCATTTCCTTAGCAACAGGCTTTGGAATGTACCTCTCCAATTCTGCCCTCTTGTTTTTCAGGCTATTCTGAACTGGTTGATGAATCTTTATAGATGGACCAAAAGTGTCAACTGCAGTTTTCTGACTGACTGCATCAAAAACTTGAGTTATATTTTGCGACTGAACTGGAGCCCAGACAACAGCATCACCACTCTGGAATTTCTCTGTTAATTTATTAGCATGCATAGTTCTGGGCAACCTCCATGCATGCTGATATTTCCTCTGGTTCTTTAAATGGGTATGCACTTCCTCATAGGGTACAGGTGAACGCTGCTCTGAAGACAGGGGTACATCTTTAGAGTCAGTCTGAGGCTGAAGCGATCCAGGATCCAACTGAGGCTCAGAAGTTCTCTGTTCATCACTTTGAACCACATTTTCCAAAGCAGGTGTATCTCTCACAGCGGGTAAGGACTCCTCTACTCTCTGCTTGCTTTTTACACTTTTATTCTTCTTTCTATTATTTGTTGAAGACTCGCCAACACTTGGATTCACAGGCTGCCTTGACTCGATGTTTGAGGCAATCTCCTTGCTATCCTCATAAGAAACTGGAGATTTAGCTGTCACACCAACATTACCACTGCATGCCTCAGAAATAGTGGTAGAAATTAATTTTT
Organism: Erythroxylum ulei; assembly: GCA_027564395.1. NCBI lineage: Eukaryota > Viridiplantae > Streptophyta > Magnoliopsida > Malpighiales > Erythroxylaceae > Erythroxylum > Erythroxylum ulei. Next base: position 63,488,263 of record JANITX010000007.1, read on the forward strand.
CAGTAGGGTCCTTCTCTGATGGACTTTTTAGCTTTTGTCTGTAACCCAAGTGATTCTGCTTGGCAGCATTATTATCAGGAACATGAAGGATACTATTGCCAGTTGAAGAGTCTGAATGAACAACATACTGTTGCCATGACTCGGATTGCTCAAGCAGCACAGGTGCCACAGAAGCAGGCTTTGGTGCCTGCATCACTACCTCAATGGACAAAGTGGTAGATTTCTCAACCCCTGCAACACCATTTTCATTGCCCTGCTCATTAGCATTTCTGTTGAAAACCACAGTAGAGCTTGATTCCCCGGATTTGATACCAGCCAAAGTTGGTTGGGCTGGAGCCACAACATTCTTCTTATTAACAACATCACCAGCAAGAACAGTTTCTAATTTTGAAATTATGCCATCTCCTGCTTCCGTACGCCTGTTCAACTCTTCCAATTTTGCTAGAGCTTTGGCCTTTTGATCTCTTGTTCGTTCTTTCTCCTCCCTCTCTCGTTGTTGGTGATGTTGCATGGCTACCTCTCTCATCTTAGCGCGCTGATTAACAGGCTCAATAATCAGTAAAAGGATATTTCACCTGACAGTAGAAGGAAATAAAATGGAAAAAAAAAAACAAGTCACCTGTGCTTGGCTACCACAAGCATTAGAAACGGGAGGCAGAGACTCTCCATCCTTTTCTTGAAGAAATTGACGAGATTTTTCAGAGGCCCCCACTGATGTATGGCCTTGCTGATAAACAACAGAGGCACTTTCAAAATCTGATGATACAACACCTGGTCGGTCTGTGACCTGAGATTTCCTCCACAATCCACCAGTCTCTTCTGCAATAAGTCTTCCACTACCACGATAATCAGCCCTACCATGCATGCCACTAGTAGATCTGAGAATCTAGGTATTAGCGCATTCTGAAGATTGGCATTTCAGAAGTATGTCCAATTAAAATAAGCAAGTCATAAACCCACCTGGTGGTAAGTACTCCATCTGCACCAGTTGATTGAAGGCTTCTATCCCCAGTGGTCGCATAGTCTTCATGGGAGGCACTGTTGATAAAACCAACAGTTCTATCCAGCAATCCATTATCCATACCAGAAGCTTCACTTGAGTTATTAGTTCTAGCCTCACGAACTTGCAATGTATTCTTAGACTCCAACCTATGGGAAGTGGATTTAACATCAAGCTTTCCCTCAGAAACGCGAGCCTTAACATTCAAACCTTCTATTTTCTGAATCAGACTGGGGTCTTTTGATGTTGATGACACCTCATGGAACATAAAAGCTGAGTGATCTGCATTTTCAAGTTTCCTTGTTGGCCAATCATGAGATGACTTGGCATTTCCAACCGTTTCAGGTGCCTTGGCTTTCAAAGCCATACGTGCTTCATTGTCAATTACCTCCAAAGCTTCTTCAGCAAGTGCCTTTCTTGTGCGCATTCTTTCATCCTTGTTCTCTCCTCTCCATCCACTCTCCCATGATGAGTTCCTGGGATGATCTGCCCCCCCAGGACCTGATGCATTAATTGTCATGGACTCATTCCACTTCTGTTCATCTTTTCTTTCCCAACCATCATGCTGCTTGAGAAGAACTTTGTATGGTCCTCGAGCTTCTTGAGGATTCCCAGGTTCCTCCTGTTCTGAAACCTTTGATTTACCATCAGGGCCAAATCCAGAGGATCTACCACGAGGATTGCCAGAATCAGGGACATCTTGTCCTGAATAACCATTAAATGCAGTACGGCCCATGGCCATTGTCATAAGTGCAATATTGTGTTCACTGGCACCATAGTAACCCATAGGAGGACCATAATATGCATCATAAGGCACGTGACCAGAATAAAAGCCAGGCCTAACTGGCATACCAGTACGAACATAAGGATCACGGACATTAGGTCTCAACATTTCTCCATTTTCTTGATGGGGTCTTCTGGGCCCAACTCCTGGAGGAGGAACAGGCTGTTTGTTCGCAATTGCAGTTTGGGGGATTTGTGGACAGTAATACGTAAATGGATCCGTGGGAAAACCACCTGGTGCAACTGGTGGACCAAAATTTGAACCTCCCAAAGGCCCTCTGTACCAAACATCACCTGGATGATTATTTACAGGAGGAACGCACCATGCATCGTAATGCTGAGGGGGAATATTAGAATAAGGATAGAGTTGAGGATCACCATGCCACTTCTCCACACCAGCTTGGGCTCGATCTTCACCATATATTGTATCCACTTTTCTCAAAGAAGTCGCAGTTTCACTTCTTAAGTTTCCATGTGTAGACACATCAGCTGAAAAAAATGCACAGAACCATCAGTATAACAGAAATTTCATGTAGGACAAATTTTGACTATAGGTCAAAGCATAGTACAAAGAAACAAACCTACAGAATTCTCGATCCTCTCTTTCCCTGCTGTCACCACACCAGAAGACGAGCTAGGCCGACTATGATAACCATGGTCTGTAATCATAAAACTTGGTAAATAAATCAACAAAGGTATAAAATATTAAAAAAAATCCAAGATTTGTAGAAAGATATCACTAAGGAGTAAGGAGCCAATCAAGAATCAAACAATTAGCATTGTGAATGACCGGAGATTTTTTCAAAGATTCAAAATGTTGAAAAAACAGAATAACAACCACATTTGAAAATGTCAAACCAATCATAAACAGTGCCAGTAACCAAGCAAGATTCGTTAGTAGCAAAATTTAAAGCAATATTCAAATTTCAACCTTGGGAATCTGGGTTCCTTCCAGAAAGTTCTTTTTCTGAACCAAGAGTAGGAAAATCTCCAGAAATCAGAGAAAAACCATCATTTTTGGAAGATTTCACTCCCTGAAGTGTCATAATATCCAAGTCAGGTAAGACATTGATTTTGAATCAGCTTGAGTAGAACAAATAATTGACTTTAACATTTCAGATAATCATTAATAAATCAAGAATATTTGATATCAGGGTGGAAGGGAGAGGAAAGGGGCAACATAAAAAGATCAAATAATAATTCTACCTGAGATAAGGGGTACTTATATAAAAATGATTTTATAGTTCAAGTGAAGTAGAATTCATTCACGCTAACAAATTGGCAAAGTTGCATTCAAATCCTACAATTCACTTCCCAATATTTAAGATACTAAATAACACAAGCTACAACTTATTCTTCCAAAAATTAATTAAATGCATCTGTCCCACAGATAATGAAAAATATTTTAAATTAGCATTTCAACAAACAAATTTTGGAATTAGAAGACGAATCCTCAATTTGTTACCAAACAAAAGAATTGGAGTTGAGCCACCAAATACCAAATCCAATTTGTAGCCTTAAACTTCAGAATTAGCAGGCACTAAACACAATGCAAATCCAAGCTAACCCTACAATACTAAGTGTAACAAAAATAATGATCTAAACTCAGACCCCCTAGAACACATAATAACAGAGGAATTCAATTAGTAAATGAAATTAGAAAGCAAAAGCAGTTTTGATTAAAAAAGAGCCAATGATATATTTCTCATTTGTGCACAAACTTGTGGAATGAGAAGCCTTTTCTTTTGCGACTGGAATAACTAATAAAGCAAATTAAGATGCTCAGAATTAATAACTTAGAATTCAAAACCATGGCTGCAGGAAAAGATCAGTTTTCCATGTTTATGGTAGAATAACTTGAAATTTGAAAGTATATTTAGGTCATCTCCAATCAGCGTCTAAATACAGATCTAAACGAATGTTAAAAAATCGACAACGACCGCAAGTCAAAATAACACTTGCAAAGAAACAATAAAAAGTCATGGAAAATGGAACACAAATTGATTTAATGGTAATAAGTATCCCATTACTCGGTGTGTTGGTTAAAATGCAGACTACATGTTCGATTATAGAATAGAACAACATATAGATTTACCTCTAGATAATGAGAACTACAGTACATGACCATTCAAACAAAAATCTTAAGGACACCATACCAACTTTTCTGATGCACTACTTGCACCCCATGCTACAGAGTTATCAGGCAAAAGCTCAGCAAACCGTGATAATTGTGCACTACCAGGTCTTGTTTCAGCACTACGAGGACGTGATGCTGCAAGTGATGCCTGATTTGATGTCAATGCTCTTGAAGCTGACGATGGCCTTGAATTCAAACCTGACACATTATTCATAGGTTCATGGTTTATGTCGCTACCAGCAGTTGATGGTCGAGTGCCACTTTCACCAGATGAAGGGCGGCAACTGAGAAGGCTTGGAGAACCACCATTAGCATTTGGAGAGAGAGATGAAGTTCCCCAAGCATTTGATGTTGAAGATGATGATTTACTGCCCCAGTTATGGGTTCCCCTGTCAGTTGCCAGAGATTAGTCATTTCAAGTAGAAAGGCAATAAAAGAAAAACTATCTCCACTCAAAATAATAAGTTTGACAACAAGTTACAATAACTGAAGATAAACAAAAGAAACAAAATTGTAAAATATAGAAAATAGCATGGTTAGATGAATTACTCACTTTGGAACAATTTCAACATTTGGATCCAAATCAGGATTTTCTAACCTTAAAAAGAAGAGATAGAGCAACATTAAATTTAATATGAAGAAATGTGTCACATGATCAGAAAAAGTTTAGTGGAAAAATCGAATACCTCTGGCTGGGCAAGTTTATTGGTTTAGGGACAGCAACTTTCCCCAAGACAGTCATCCCACCTTTTCTCGCAGAAGCCCATCTGCAACCCACAACTGAGAATTTCATATATATGCATTTCACATCCTTCAGGAACATCCTAAAACATCTAATCTTAAAAAATCCAATAAATGTTCCTACCAAAAAGAAAGAAATTCAAAACATGTCTAAAGATATAAATCATTCACACACTTGTGATCTTTACATTGTTATGCTTACTAATTTAACACCACTGAACAGTTGTCATGTTTCAGCGATCATAATGAAATTATAATTTGGTAAAAGTGCAACAGAATGTATGCTAGAAAGGGAAAAACATTGGTACTCACACACATAGATCAAGAGAAAGTTCCCACAAAAAAATAATACTCAACGTTGAAATGTATTTATGACTGGTATGAAATATCCATTGATCACTAAAGATCAAAGATATTATACACACAAACTTGATACTAGTTTTGAGTATTATAAAAAAAATCTAATATAACATTAATATAAAATAAACATTTCACTGAAAGAGAGAAACAAATTTAAAAGATATGCAGCAATCAAAGTCCAAATCATTATATGATTTTAATCAAGAAGAGGTTAGGCATTACTAATTTCTTTCACTCACTGGTGAGTACGTAGATCAGAAACAACAAAATAAAAAACAAAACCCCACCCAAGACCATGTCACCCAAAGATGAAGGTTCAAGAGCATCCAAGAATCTTATTGATCTTTTTAAGTACAAATAAGTGAATCATATTTGCATTTTAATTTTGATCAAATGTAAATAGTAATAGCAAGCCAAATCAAAATTACATTTATTAATTTCAATTTTTTATTTTCACAAAAGCTAAATACTGCATATTAAAATGGAGGCAGGCAATTAACTAGAGAATAGCCTAATAACTTCCTAAAAAGACGACATAGCATTGTATCTGCCAAGAAAAATAACATATACAATAAAAAATGAATAGTTGCAAAAGGTATGCAAACATAAGATCAACATACCTGCGCTCTCCAGCCAACATGCTCGAGGTCATAATTCAGTTCTTTTTAGCAAGGTCATCCAATGACCTTATCAAAAGACCTGTCAATTAAAATGCCCATAAAACTCCACCACGAGAATGAATTGGCACAACAGAACAAACACATAAGAGCAAGAAAATTAATTATTGGAGACGAACAAAATATTCATGCAGATCAAGATGCAATAACATCACTCATATATTAAACCCATTGGTAAAGGAAGATATCAAGGTTCAGCAAAAGAAAATTAAAACCACTGAAACAACGATGCACAAAAGTGTCTAGAGCCTCACAGCTACTATACACAATTTCTTTAACATCTTGTGTATCCGTACATTTGCGAAAATCAGGAATTCTGCCCATAAATTGCTAACCGCCAACAAGTAGCAAGAATGAAGTTAAGCACTAAATAGCTCAGACGAAATTTCGTTTCACCATTTACATTACAGCTACTGTTGTCCACATTTCTATGCAAGAAAATCCTAACACCTTCAGTGAGTGTCCAAGTAAGTACTAAAAAATACTGAAGATATGTCCTCAACAACTGTCCATTGAGATTCATACACCCAATGAAGGTACAAATAACAACATTAAAGACTCACTTTCTTCCATAATATCGAACCTTCCGAAAGAAAAACACCAAAAAGAATCAGTAAAAAAAAACACATTTTTAGACAATTAAATACGTAAAACAAGCAAGGAGCAAAATTGTAAAGCACGGAAAAAATAAATAATGATAATGACAATCGCCGTTTCGTTTCCTCAGGAACCAAACAAACGCCAGTAACATCAACAAGCAACAGTCTAATTGGCAATACCTAGAAAAAGAAAACCAATTGCCTCAGACAAGACACTTCAAATTTTTCAATTTGTATTGCAAATTATATTCCTTTTTGTGTGTGTGCGTACGTGCGGAACTGGAAACCCTAGATGTACAGAGGTAAAAGTCCCAATGAATGCGCTGATTCGAGGAGATAATACACGTAGAAAGTACGATTGATAGGAAGGCCTCGGAGGCGGCGGAGAGAGGAAAAGATATTGACGAACAACAGAAGAATCGATATAAAGAGTGGTGGTAGATCTCTAGAATCTAGATCGGAGGAGAGAGAAAGTTGACGAAGAAGCGAGTTTGCCGGTAAATATTTGACAGGGATCTTCGAACCCGGAAATTTTAAAAATACGTGAACGTTTTTTCAGAATACTAACTACTTCTATAATAGAAAATTTGTGATGATAATGAGTAGGAAAAAAGACGCCGTTTATGCAAAACACAAAATTCACATTTCTCCCTCTTTAATATGCGTGACAAATTAGAGTTAAGGCTAAGTTGGCGGCATCAGTGAATTGCATTAGCTGTTATTTAATTTTATCACCAGTTAGTTAATAGCTGATTTTATCAATTAATTTAATTATTAAATAACATTAATTATTTATTAAAAATATTTAATAAAATTAACTATTTAATATTATCTGTTGATGTGTAAAATAAATTATGAAAATATGATTAAAAAAGGAAACAATATTAAGAAAGCTCTTACTTTGCGAAAGTGTGTATTGAATTGAGTCCATGATTGTCATTTCTTAATTTTAAGCCAGCGATATATTGTTACATCATTTTATGAGTTTATTTGATACACATTTAATAATTATATACTCTTTATTCAACAAAAATATAAAGAAAATTTTAAAATTCAAATTATTATTTGTATAGTTACATGTTTATTATACTTCTACTTCTAAACTGAAATTGATTTGTGAGTAATCTTTAATATAAGAGTTGGCCTAAATGGTAAAATGGAACTATCCTTTCTTTATAAAACATAGTTTGAATATTTTGATTTTAATATGCCAAACAAAGATTGAATTTAAAAATTGTGTTTTATACTCATGATACCAAAAGGAAAAGAGGTAATACAACTTTACATAATAAAGTGAGGAGACTAAAATTTCTTGTTAATAAATAATACAATAACCTAATTATTTTAGTTCATCTTTAGATTAACTTTTTTTAATAAAAACATATTTTGAATTCAAATATTATTTAAAGAAGAGAAAAAAATAATTTGTATGACCTAAAGGCAGTCCAAAAAATTATTGAGATATTGAAAAGCAAATTATTTTCTTAATGTGCGCACAATATATTGTTGTTTACATTCTTATAAAATGATCATAAAGTTTTATGTTTTTTAAATTTTGTTAAGAATATATGTTATAATTTTGTAAAGGCCTTAGATTAAACAATCTTTATTATGTTAATGAAAAGTTCAAAAAATCTAATATATTAAGACTAAAATTTACTCAATCCATTAATTTTTAACAAATTAATATTTAATTATTTCAACCCTAAAGAAAACAAATATATTGACCCAATTGCTTATTTTCAACTTGTATAGGTTAAGCCAAAAGAATATTAGTACTAAGTATATCAAAACTTGAGAATCGTATATGGTGCATTTGAAACCAAAAAAGAAAAAGAACGGAGGTCAACTAGGAAGCTCTTGGTGTTGTTGTCTAAGTCAGAAGCATACATGTAGATGAACTTGAATGGTTGGTAATGCCACCCTTCTTCCCAACTAATAAAATGATTTAGGTTAATATTTATGACTTTGATCACAAGTTGGCAAGGTTAAATAATTTGTAATTTCTCAATCGAATTTTCAGCCGTTTAGGCAAGTGTATCGAATAATTGTTTCCCTCCATATACGTAAATGGCAGAATGCCTAATTATTCTCATAATTAAATTGTATGGCACACATCATAGTAATCTCAAAATAAATATGGGCAAAGTGTGTGGCATTACATCTTAGTAATCTCAACTTAATATGGGCTTCGTTCGACAAAACTATACTTTGTACATAAAGTACTTCAAGCATAACCAAATCCAATAAAATACAATAGAAAGAGGTTGTAGATAGGTGATTAAGGTACGAATTGTTCTTCCACTAATGTAAAACTTCAATAGGTAGCTATTTTGTGGGTCTCTCATCCATTTATTCCAGAGGCATTAACATATAACCATAATTCATTGAGACGACCAATGAAATGGATGGGAGAATCATATTGTGCAATGGAGTATGCATTGTTGGTATCTACAAAAGTTGTGTTGGCCCATAGAGACCTCCTCAAGCTGACAGCAAGCTGTTTAGCTTCATTTGTAATGTCATATCTAGAGAACTTCCTTACAACCACATGTCTACTAGCCCATATACACGATTTCGGGTGCAATTCAAGGAGTGGAACTATTGATTGGGCTTAGAATTTCTTGGGCAAGTAGAACCTAGAAAAATATGATGATGAAGAAAAGCGACCGGCTCTTAGGACAATGCTTGTCACCACATAAGCTGTCACTGGAATCCTTAAATAGTTCAAGTTGGTACCTTGGATGTACTAGAACAACCTGATGGAATCAGCAACATACGGTACAAACAAAGAGAGTTCTATTTAGACAAATATGTGTGAAAAAATAATTCTTAGTATGAAAGAGAATATCTCTCCAACAACCTAATATGAAAGAGAATATTTCTGCAATAACCTAATAGCAAATGACTAAGTCAAATGTTGGTTAAAACCAACTCAGATGCTCCTAGATTTACTACTGGATAACTTTGTTGAATTGAATTTTGTATATCTCTCTATAATCTCATTTGTACTAAAATATTCGTGAGTTTGTTATATCATTTAGTATAAATACGTCAACAACTTGACAGGGGAATGCATTCAAAATCCCTTGTGTCTTCACATGGTATTAGAGCCTAAAAGACTAACATCAATGGCAACTTCTTCTTACTGTATCTCCAAGCCAATCCTATTTACTTCTTTTCCAACCATGAACATTAAGTTGGAAAGAGAAAACTATTAGCTTTAGAGCACAAGTGCTCTATTAGCCTCAGAAGCTTTTGATTTAAATGGCTTTATCACTGGTGAAATTGTGGCACCACCAGGCTTCATTCAATAACCATCCAAGGGAGACATCAGAATTTTCCATTAAAAAATCTAATCCTGAATTTGTTGTTTGGAAGAAAAAGGATAGATTGGTCCTCTTGTAGCTTAAAACAATCATTTATAAGAAAATTCAAATCAGTATAGTAAAAGCCTCTATTGTTAAAGAGCCCTAGGTTATCCTTGAAAGGATTTTTCAATCTCAATCTCGAGCTTACATATTGCAATTGCTATGGAAACTTCTGCAATTGCTCTGGCAACTTCAAACCCTCCCAAAGATTCACTCTCTATTTTAGAGTATATAAAAAAGCAAAGAAACATTGCTGATTTATTAGCCTCTACATCTAACACAGTGTCGGAGGATGATCTTGTCAATTTCATACTTCATAGATTAGGTAAGGATTATTCTACTTTTCATACTTCTATCAATACTAAAGTTGATCCTATTTCTAATAACGAACTGTTGGGAATGCTTCTTTAAGAGGAGGAGAAAATTTAGATTTCTAAAAAATATTTTCTTGTTGTCAACATAGCCTCCAAATCTTCTTAAAAAACCCAACTATAATTCATCTACTTAAGCTCGTAATTATAATCGATCTTATGTTAATGGAAAACCTCACTAACAGACTTACAAGGGAGGCCATAATAATAGCAAGTCTGATAGCTCCAATGGAAGGTATAAGAAATCCAAGGTCATGTGCTAAATTTGTGACAACTATGACAAATTGCATTAGAGTGTTATAATCGCTTCAACCACACTTTTACCGTTGAAAAGGCGTCCAAAATCTCTACATCCAAAATATACCTAAAGGATATCGCAGTTTGCATCCATTAACCAATTGATTATACATTATGCGTCATGTTGTCTTTGATGAAGAGAAATTTCCATATTTACAGTTAGTTGGGGCATAATATATTAATCATCTAAATACTCCTACCATGTCCCTACCTCATTCACCATTATAGTTGGCCACAGAGTCTTAACCATCTCCCATGCTTTCTTCTATTAATTCATCAATTAATGAGCCAAACTCCCATTTTTCCTCAATATGTGACACTTCACCTCCCATGTCTCCTAATCTGTCTCATTTTTTTAGTCCTTCATTAGAGACCTCACCTCATGATAATACAAGTATGCACCATAGCTTTTCATTTAAGATGCTAGCTAACAATGACAACAATAATACCTCTGATGATCACACTTCCACTGCTTTCTCTTCCCCATCCCCACCACTGCCATAACTCAATCATTTACGTCCTTCAGATATCAATTCACATCCTATAACTACCCAAGCTCACATACGCTCCCTCAAAACCAAAGTGAACTTTGATTACAAGGCTCTTACTATATCAAGATATCCACTAACCCCTTTTCTTGATGTTGACTAAGAACCCTTATGTTTCTTTAAAGCCAATCAATCACCACTATGGAAATAGAGTATCATGCTCTTATGAAAATAAAACTTAGACTTTAGTTCCTCGGCCTCCTAATGCCAATATCTTGATAAGCAAATGGGTATATCGTATAAAAAGGCATGTAGATGGTTCTCTTGAACTATGTAAGGCTTGGCTTATGGTGTTCGACGATCATTAATAGGAAGGCATCTTTGAGACCTTTAGTCTTGTAGTCAAGCCAACTACAATATGACTTATTTTTATCTCTTGTTGTATCGAAAGGATGGTCCTTTAAGCAACTTGATGTTACTAATGCTTTTTTGAACAACGATCTCTTTAAAATTATCTATATGCAATAGTCACAGGGATTACTGGGATGGGGATCCAGACACAAGGAGATCTACTCATGGTTATTGTTTATATTTTGGAGGCAACATTGTTAGCTGGTCTTCCATAAAACAACGGGTGGTTGCTTGGTCTCATACTGAGGCTAAATATAGAGCTATTGTGTCAGCTACAATGGAATTGATTTAGGTCTAACAACTTATTTGTGAGCTTTGTGTTCCTTTACCTAAGTCACCTATTTTATTTTATGACAATTTAAGTGTAAAGTTTATGACTTCTAATCTTGTTTTTCACAAGTGTTCAAAACACATCCAAATTGATTATCATTTTATTCACAAAAAGGTTGAGCAAGGTGACCTATGTGTCTCTTATGTTGCTTCAGTGGATCAATATGCTAACATTCTTACAAAGGCGCTATCTACCAAATATTTTTCTCACTTACGATCTAAACTTACCGACTGCAATAGCTCTCCAAGTTTACAAGAGGGTATTAAGGAGAATATCTCTCCAACAACCTAATATTCAGGAGAATATTTCTCCAACAACTTAATAATAAGTGACTAAGCCAAATGTTGGTTAAAACCAACTTAGATGCTCTTAAATTTACTACTGGATAACTTTGTTAAACTAGATTTTGTATATCTCTTTATAATGTCCTTTATACTCAAATATTTGTGAGTTTGTTATATCATTCAGTATAAATAAGTAAACAACTTAACAATGGAATGCATTCAAAATCCCTACAAACCTTGTGTTTTCATACTTAGAATGAAATCCATAATAGTCTTACTAGTTTAAAAGGGGGAAACAGGGTGTCTTTTAAATTAGAATTTACGAAGACAATAGATTCCTGGTATATAAGCAACATCTTCGCGTAAATTAATCAAACTACGAAACAATTGTATTCAAGTCTAAAGGCCTTGAGGTATCAAACCATTAATATCTCAGAAACATGAACATCAAATTCTTCAAATTATAAACGATAAAGAAATCAAGAACATCATACCCAAATCCAAACTTTACGCTTTCTCTAAGACTAAACTCAGTTTCCAGTTACTATCAATCCTCAAAGACAAGTAAACAATTCTTAGTATATTGTAGCCAATCATTTATTAACATAAAGGACACACAAATTAGGGGTTTACTTATGGAACCTAAACAAAGTGACCTTTAGGAAAGAGATATCAACAAATGTTACAAATTGTTAAGAAATTAAAGTAGGATCTAATCTTGTGTACAACAGAATAATAATAAACCTTTTCATTTGATTTTTTGAAAGTCAAGATCACTTAAATTCTATAATATGGTTAATAAATAAAACAAAACAAAGCATGAATCATAAATTTGTACCTTAGTGTGTAATTTAATGCTCTTCTTATTATTTCCCTTTTCTTATTATTTCCCTTAAACTACTTCTGAAATTAGTTCACATAACTACCATAGCCGCACATATATTCAACCTCTAATGGTACCTATATGAATGTATATAGAGAACTCTACAAGTGGTGCAGAAAGACAAGAACTCCCTTCTTTAGAGCTAAGCCTATTTATAATAGGGTTGTTTGGATCTTTTAATAATTTAATATTTTTATTTAAACTTTAATTATAATTAGGGTTAATTGTAATTAAATACTTAGGTTCAAATAAGATTCAATATCTCATATTGATCATTATTTATTAAGTATCTCATACTTAATCTTAAAGTTTCTCAAACTTTACAACCAAGTTCAACTTAACTAAAATACCTTTTTTCTCATCATTCGTTCTTTATGTGTGATTCATTCGGTTCTTAAATATGTTAGAAATTGATATAAATTATAATATGAAATCATATTCAATAAATTAAACTCTTTCAATTTATCTTTAGTTTTTAATTAAAAATTTATATCCATTGATCAAGATTAAAATTCAGCAACATATTATGACTATCCAAATATTAAGAATGTCAAAGTAGTTTTGACAAATCTTTTTATACATGTTTTTTTGTAAAATCTAATCCTTTAATTATAATATTGTGATTAGACATAAAGCATGAAATTAAAGTATATTTTATTTGAATCCAATTATATTAGTTCTCTATTATTAGTAATCAATTCAATTAACGACATTTATAAACTATTTTACAAAGTTTCATTCAACCTTGGTTAAAGATTTCCTAAATCAATACTAAATAAAAACAATGAAATATTCTCTTTAATCATTTTAGGATGATAAATCCTATATTGATCACTAAACTATCTTTTTATGGTTCATGTTATATCCAATGACTACGATTGAGTTATTATTTACTAAAATAGGTCATAAGTAGTATTAACATATATCAATTCCTATATGAGATAATTTGGAGATCTTAAGTCAAAAGATCACTTATATAATTAAAACAATGAGAATTTTCATAAATATACAAGTAACATTCCAAATGAAATTATTATATGACGTTAGTGCATTGAACTTATTCTTTAACAAATACCCAAGTATTTATTTAAGTTTCTCCATATTTTAATCCAAGAAATTGATTACTTGTGAATGTATACTAGTTGTTTTTCTAATAATGTCCAGTCTTAATAGAAAATGATTAGAAATAATTTGGGGATAATACATAAATACACTCTGAATTTTATAATTATAGTCTCAACATAATTTCATTTGTATTGTACATTTATCCAATGGACTTTATTATATGTATAAGATAATTGAATAATTATGCATAAGATAAATAATGGCATTAAATAATTATGTCACTAAAATTATAACCAACTGATTGGCTATAGGGCATAAAATAATATTCTCCCACTTGCACTAAGTCAATTGTTTAAGTACTTTATACCATATCTTTATATAATAATCATACTAATGTTGACACAATGGTTTAATAAGAGAATTCTACACAATCCTCTATAGTGAGCACTTGCTTAATTCTTATAATGTTTATCTTAATTTTTATTATAATCAAAAGAAATTGCCTAAATACACATTTGAATCTTTGATGATACCTTAACTCCTTTTATACGCATAATAACTTCAACGTTCTACGGTGCATTACTATCTAAATAATGCAAGGAATTATACTAAGTTCCTTAAATAAATTATTAATCCAAATAATCACTGCATTACCTTTCTAATCTCAAAATAATATTGATCCAAATAAAATGTACCTTAACTAGATTTTACTTCTAAAGTTAATATTCATATGATCTTGAACTCAAATATCAACTTACACATATAATAATTAATATCTTAAATGTTTCATAATTATCAAATATCTTAAATACTAAACTAATTTAACATATTATATTTGTACTTAGACTAGAATAGATTACTTAGACTAGAATAGATCAATAACTTCTATATCTATCTCTATAGATCTAATTTCTAGAATTAATTATTACCTTTTCATATCGAATAATAGTTGTTGTTGGACTATCATATATTCAACAATTGAAAATATTAATTACTATTCTTTATGAGTAGTATGTCTCTATACACTCCCACTGAAGAGTACAATTTGCTCCCACTAACCTTCTTATAGGCATGATAAATTCACAATCATCTTTAAAACATATCCTTTAAATTCATCGTAAAAGTGAATCTTTGAACATCTTACAAGTATACATAAAGTGTATCAATAAAGGTACTAGTTTCATTTAGATATTTTGCTATGATATTTTAACTTTTCAAACTTCATCTTACTCCTATTACTTGTCTTAAGAACTATTCTCCTATAAGTATTTATTGAAACAAACACTAAGAATATATATAGTGTGGTGGAGAAGGAAAGCAGTGGGTTCCTTCTCTCAAGGAGTTTAAGCTAGTGCTAAGTAGAGGCCAAGTCTAACCAAAGTAGGATTCAGGGTCGAAAATGTCGAGTTTATATATATATATATATAACCCACGAAAGCATCCAATCTTTCAAGAGCTGTATGCCAGGTCGTAGATCCAACACTCCGCTTGGGGCTAGAAAGCATGGAGAAGTCTTAGTTGCTACGTTACCTAATTTCTTGTCTTCTCTCAGGGTAGCTCAGGTTGAGAATCGATGGTATGGAAGAACTGTTGCGCTGCGAGAAATCCTTCTCTATACAAGTTCTCGAACGAGGTTTTTGAACAGAACTTCGATAGGTGAGAGGTGTAAGCACCACAAGGTGTGAAGCGATCTCGTACTAAACGAAACGACTTTCACTTTCCATAAGCAAAATTCAATAAAGTCAACTTATTCCTGCAATTGCGCTCGCTACCTCTTTAATTGTTTACTTGCTCATTTGCAATTACTACCACAAAAGAAGAGAGTCTCCCTCAGCTCTAAGGGGGCTTATGAAATCCACGTCTTTCTTATGTTTTGATGCGGAAAGCCTCTGCGGATGGGTAAAGAGTCTAAAGGAGAAGCCCAATCTCCTAAAGCCACTCATTAGAGAATACCGGCCCAAAAATGAGTCTGTGCAATATATATATATACTT
>JANITX010000007.1:63580043-63595496 GCA_027564395.1 Erythroxylum ulei
AAAGCTATAGTGTTAGATCAAATCACACAAAAAGTGAAATCTGCACAAAATGGAAGAACGTTTGCTCAAGCATACCTGAGGCGTTTGGAGGCAAAGGGCATTCTTAGCACTTATATTCAAGTGATTAAGGAAATGTATAAAGGAGCATTGACTAGTGTAAGGACGATCGGAGGCGGCACGGAAGCATTCTCTATTGGTGTTGGACTACACCAAGGCCTGACTTTAAGTTCTTTTTTGTTCACATTAGTGTTAAATGAACTTACTAAACATATTTAATGAGAGGTACCTTGGTATATGATATTTGTGGACGATATTGTCCCGGTGGATGAGACCAAGGAGGAGGTTAATGCCAAGTTAAAACATTGGAGACAAGTGTTGGAATCAAAAGGTTTTCGAATGAGCAGGTTTAAGATGAAATATTTATAATGCACCTTTTCAGATATCCAAATGGTGCATGAGGCGGCGGTAGCAATTGGTACTGATATCATACCACAGAAATCAAGTTTTAAATACCTAGGATCTATCATTCAGCAAGATGATAATATCGATAACGATACAGTACATCGTATTAAATCTGGGTAGGTCAAATGACGGAGTGCGTCAGGTGTTCTCTGTGACAAAAAGGTCCCTATAAGACTCAAAGGGAAGTTTTATAGAATGGTAATTCGGCCAACCATATTGTATGGTGCAGAGTGGTGGCCTATTGAGCGTAGACATACGCAACAGTTATTGGTAGTAAAAATGCGAATGCTTAGGTTGATGTGTGACATTATCATAAGAGATAGGATACAGAATAGAGTAGTGAGAGCACGGCTACAGGTGGCTAGGATCACTGGCAAGTTGCGAGAGAAAAGGTTTAAATGGTTTGGGCCTGTGAGCAGGATGTCATATGATGCTTCGTTTTGACGTGGCGAGAGAATAAACCTTGATGACTACAATAGGAAAAGAGGGAGGCTTTATAAGAACTGGAAGGAGGTGATCAAGAGGGATATGTCAGGGTTGCCCTCATTGCCGCAGTGACTAGAATTAGAAAAGTCTGGCTTGATAGGATAAGAGTAAACCATATACCATAGAGCCCTCGCACCTTATCCCTACCGCCTAGGGAGTTTTTTTTTTTCAGATGTGGGGGGAAGATTCCTACGATGGCTGTAGCGCAACTAGTGACGTGAAAAGCTGGTCTTTGGAAGGCGAAAGGTAATAATAGATGATGGTCACCATCAGGTATATATATGGATTTACTACCAGTTTTAACCTATTTATTCTTTTTAACCTACATCACTATTATCATGTCACGTATGCATATAGGTTTACTGAAAATAGCCTCTCTACAACGTAGGGGTAAAGCTGCGTACTATCAGGCACCCTCAGACCCTGCTTTATTGTGGGACTTTGGGTTATGATGATGATGATGTTAATTTTAGAGAGATAAACAACCTCTAACTTTCCTACTTAATCTTGATTACTTTTTTAATACTTCTATCTAGGTTTTTATTGTTGAAATCCTCTTATATAGTATAATATATCATAATGTTTAATGTCAACATAAATAATTTTTTATACTCTCACAAATACCAAACATAAAATTGAAGCTTGATATTATATTTTATTGAATGCCTGTATATCAAAATTTTATATTAAAAACATTATGTTTTTTAATATGTCATCAAAAGTTTCAAAAATTAACATGGATGATACTAGCATTATTTTAAAATCTATGATAATCTAAACTAAACTTTTAACATAAAATTTATAAATAATCATAATTTTAAATAATAATTTCATATTTTTCATTATTTATACGACATAAATAGTCAAGTCAATGTATACAGAGCAGAGAGTTTTCCATTTTGCGAAGATTTAGAGAAGATCATAACATACGCACCATTCTATTTATAATTTTACAACGAGACTCTTTCTATAATTTGAACCTATTTATCAGTTATTTCAAAACTCACTCTTAAAAATGAGAATAAATAATAAATTATTTGAGGTTGAAAATTAGTGGAGCTTGTGAAACATGAAACACAAACGAAGGAAGCTAAAGAGTTGAATCTTAAAGGATATCAATAGATTCATTATACAACCTCTGAACATATGATTTAAGTTAGTAGGTTGTAAGCACAAAAAGAAGAGGATTAAAAAAAACCTTATCTTTGTCATTAAGATCGCACATTCAAAAGTATCGAAAACAAAAGGAACACCAATTCGATTTGTTTCCTTAGCAGTGTTATCATTGTCTCTCTTTCAAAAAGCATGGGAATGGCAGCCTTATTACCTGAGCCAAAGTTATGCTTGTTGATGTCCGTAAGTAGTTATGAATGACATTACAAATCCCTTAATGACATAATCGTTAAGTAGGTGAGCTATGTTATTACATGCGAAGTCAAATTTCAAACAAATAGAAGTTTGGGAAGAGACTATGTTGGCTGTGGGGTTGGAATCTGTCCTGTAAGACCAACTTTACAACGGAGCATGCTCCCACTGAAAAAAGTTATTGTGACCAATATATTCTTGTCAAAGTGTTCTTTTAAATTTCTTAGATAGTTGGAGAGATGGTAGACTTTTGTGAAAAGAAGCGCGAAGTAAAGGACCATTAGCTGAAGGCGGTACTTGGTAGTGGGAAACACCGCACGCCAGATGCGTAAAAAGAGAACATAGTCTGCCCCCATACTTTTGTGCTCTTAATATGCGAAGCACGATGCAAAAGAAATACAAAAGCACTTCACTTTTACTTTTCGATGCTATTAATTATATGTTGTTCCATATCTGGTACAACATGGATATATAGCCTGATTATCCTTCTAAATTCTATGATTAGCACACAACCTAGGAGTGCGTAGAAGTGGCTGAGACAAATAGGACAAAGAATCAGAAAAGATGTAGGGGAATCACGTTGATGTTATAGGCAGTGGACATTTCCATCTCAGATGCCCTTCTGCGCTAATCTTGCAGGAGAGAGATACTATAATATTGACAAAACGCTGAATTTATTTTGTATAAGAATCATGTCATGTAAAGAACCAACTTTGGTAGAGCAAGAACATCGAACAATTGGCCTAATAAATGGGAGATGGGCGAGTTAGCAGAAATCCGAAGGAGAGTCTTTCATATATAAAGAGTACCATAATCCAAAACTTCAGAACTATTGGGTTTTAGACTCATAAATATATTTATGTATGAATATTTGTTTTAAGTTTTATTCTTTAATCAATACTCACTTCCTGCTAATGACAGTAATTATAAGTAGAAAATTAAAAGCCTGCATGGATAGCTCAATTGGTCCTCAAGAAGGATATTAAGTGCAAGAGTTTCAAGTTTGAGTCACCGATAGATAGTGGTAATATGGGAGTTTCATTTAATGTAGTGGCTTCTTGTACGCACCGGACTACTTTTTTGAAGAACTGAGTGAGATTAAATTATGATTTACCTCCCCCCTTGTTAGGCTGGGATATGGGAGCGCTTGGAGTGGAAGATTCCATCTTTTGAGTGCAAAAGTGGAAAATTAGAAGGCTTAGAGGCCTCTTTCAAGTCTTTCCACATTCTTAGTTCCATAGCATTGAGGACCCAAAGAGGTTCGAATGACAACACTATCCTTTTAGGCAAAATTGGTGAGGCACATGGTTTGCTAATCTATGTAGTTGGTCTACCAAGAGACCATTGAAAAGAATAAATGACAAATACCCAGAAAAAGCCTAGTTCTTGTCACTTGATTGAACAATATGCCATCAGATGACGGATAAGGCAGAGGAGTTGGATTATCTTAAAACAGTTTCGATTCTTTTGACTAAGCTGGAGACCTATATCTGCTAAACACACCAAAGATATTTTGCAACTGAAGAGTCATGGTTTTAAATTAGTAGAATGAAAGAGCAACATTGAAGTGAAAGATGATGTGCGACTCCCTTTCTTTCTTCACCATCAAAGCACAGAATAGCACCAGCTACTCTCTGTCTTCTCATTCCCAAGATTTGAAACTCTGTCTGACTGACATTCATATTTTCTAAATAAAAAATGGAAAATACTTAATTTATTTTGACCACAACTTAAACTTGTCATCCCTGAGACATCGAAAGATACAACTCTTCCCATCCATCCTGGCCTATTTTATACTGCCTTGTGTTTCTTTTGTGTCAGAACAAAAACCAATACTATAGAATCTCAGTTAAGAGAGAAGGAAGAGAGGTTATTAATGTTTAGTAAAATGGAGAGCTAGTCACAAACCAGTTGTAAGTTTCGATTGAATGGTGCTTCTGTCTCGTATGGACATGAAGGTAGTAGATTCATTTGCTTAGACAAGACTTGGGCGTGAGCCATTTTGTATCCTTAACACAACAAGACAACTCCAATGCATACAAACATAAGCAGTTTAAGTGAAACAAACAGCAGAGAAACAACGACAATAGCATCAGATCCTCCAAAATGGCTGCTTCTGCTTCTCACTGTACTCACCTGACGATACTCTATTTTGTTGTGTTCCTTCTCTTTGCTCCTTTTTTTTGTCCTGTCATCTCTCTACCAGCTACATCAGACTCTGGTAACCGGCTACCGACCAACCAAACTTTCAGGCCAAGTAAAGAGATTCTGAGATTAAAAAGAGTTCATGATTATCTCAACAAGATCAACAAGCCAGCGGTTAAAGCAATTCAGGTTACTTCCCCTGTTTTTCTATTAGTTTGGAGATAGTACTCGAGTTGCACTTATTGTAGTGTTCCATTGAGTATTAGAGTGATCAGAGATTTTGGTTTCCTGTCACAGAGTCCCGATGGAGATGTCATTGATTGTGTGCTGTCTCATCTTCAACCGGCATTTGACCACCCAAAGCTCAAAGGAAAGAGACCTATGGTATTTTTCTACTCTGCATGAGCTCTTTTCTGTTTCATTTTCAGGTCAGGATTACCAAATGTGTTCGAATCATTACTGTTTTATATTGTTACCGTAGGATCCACCGGAGAGGCCAAAAAGCAATGAGACCATGGAGACAATTGAAGAAATATATCAGCTATGGACAGATTCAGGTGAATCATGTCCAGAAGGAACTGTTCCAATCAGAAGGACCTCAGCAGAGGATGTTCTAAGAGCAAATTCTGTTAGAAGATATGGGAGAAAATTAAGAAGACCAGTTAGAAGAGATTCAACAGGCACTGGACATGAGGTTAGTACTGTAACTCCAGCTCTATAATGGAAATAAGAAACAGGAAAAACTGGTGAACCAATCACTTAAGCAGCTGCTTTTTTATTAACCCGTTCATGCAAAATATAACTGCAGCGTGTTCTTTTCTCAAGTTCATATTTTGGAAGTAATCAAATATGGATCACAGAATCTATAGTCATCATTAGCGCAGGAACCTTCAATGTTTAATTTTAAAAACTGGTCTCCATCTAAAAGGCACATTTGATCAAATGGATCGCAAGTTTGTCAAGGAGAAAGATACAGAAGGAAAGTAAAGAGAAGGAGCAGACAATGAAAGAGATATTTAATTTACGAAAGTTTGTGGCATACAATGTACTGTCATCTGTCATATTGCATTTAATAACTTTGCAGGGGAAAATGAGGGACCATAACTGTTATGCTCGTATATGAACAGCAAAGTTGATAGTGACAACGTTTGATGTTACAGCATGCAGTTGTATTTGTCAATGGAGATGAGTATTACGGGGCCAAGGCAAACATAAATGTGTGGGCACCAAGTGTAACCAATGCGTACGAATTTAGCCTGTCGCAAATCTGGGTCATCTCTGGTTCTTTTGGAAATGATCTAAACACCATTGAAGCAGGCTGGCAGGCAAGATTTTTCTACTTCTCTTTTTCCCTTTATCAGCATCATTTAGCAGAGAAACTAAGAAATTCAACTATCTAAATATTTTCAGGTTAGCCCAGAATTATATGGAGATAATTATCCTAGATTCTTCACTTATTGGACAGTAAGTTCAATAGTTGTTTTGGTGTTTTTGTTGTCTTAAAGACGCAGAAAGAACAAGCGCTAAATGATATATATATTCTCACAGTCTGATGCATACAGAGCTACAGGATGTTACAACTTGTTGTGTTCTGGGTTTGTCCAAACTAACAGTAAGATCGCCATTGGAGCTGCTATATCTCCAAGGTCCTCCTACAATGGCAGACAATTCGATATTGGTCTAACGATATGGAAGGTGGGATTATTTATCATTACATAACCGTGGAAAGTAATTTTTGACAGAAGTTTACCGTGGTCAATTCAGCTTAAAAGTATTATTTGTGAGTTTGATCTGTTACATTGGAGATGAAGGCATATTGATTACATAGTTAGGCCAAGATGTGGAAGACTTTTCAAGTTTCTTGCAAAAAATTCTTCATCTGTCTTCTTTACCCTCAGGATTTGAATCCTTAGTGGCGCAACAAAAACTGTTCTTTTCAATTTTTGCCTTCTTACTTTTATTTCACCGGCAAGAAATGTAATCATTTTCTGATGTACAGTTGAAAATATGATGAAGTGCCAGTACCTAATAATACTAACAAGCAGATACATTTATGTGTAGGACCCAAAGCATGGAAACTGGTGGCTAGAATTTGGGTCAGGACTGCTGGTTGGATACTGGCCAGCATTTTTGTTCAGTCACCTGAGAAGCCATGGAAGTATGATTCAATTTGGAGGAGAAATTGTGGACTTTAGGTCATCAGGATACCACACATCTACACAAATGGGAAGTGGCCATTTTGCAGAAGAAGGGTTTGGAAAAGCATCATATTTCAGGAATCTGAAGACAGTAGATTGGGATAATAATTTGCTACCGTTAACAAATCTTCACCTCTTGGCTGATCATCCAGGTTGTTATGACATTAGACAAGGGAGGAACAATGCGTGGGGAACTTATTTTTACTATGGAGGGCCCGGAAGGAATGTAAGATGTCCATAAAACATATTGGTATACAGAATAGAAAGCCAGCTCGTTAATTTTTATTTTATATTTTCTTGAGGAAGTAAAATTTTTCTTCCTAGCCCCTTGTATGGTTCAGATTGTTTTCTGAGATCGTTTTTGAAAAATATATCCCCTCTGTTCCTATGCTTTTTTTTTTCTGAGATCGTTTTTGAAAAATATATCCCCTCTGTTCCTATGCTTTTTTTTTTCCTTTGCTGTAAATTATGGAAAATCGAAGATGGTTAATAATAATGGTTTTATTATTATTATTATTTATTATTATTTTTTTCATGAGAGTTATTTAAAAACAGTCTCTCTATTAATTAAAGGTAAGGTTACATATTACTGAACCTTCTCAGACCTCACGTATCATCAGAATTTTTGCTAGGTAGTTGCTGTTGTTAATTTACTGCAAAGTATGGTAGATTTACAATGTATGAAAATTCGATATCTTCAAACACCAAATTTGGCAGCTAAGTATGCTCACGTAGAGTTGACATCCTTGCAAGAGACAAGGACCGACTCTCCACATTGATAAGAGCAATTTCTATATATTTTAGTTGGGTAAGTGACATTTTCTGTGTGGCACTGCATGTGGAAAGTACCAAGAAAAATTGAACGATGCCCACTAGAAGACTTTGGTTAAATAATGATAAATTAGATCCTAACTTAACAACCCAATTTCCAAAATCCAATGTAAAATATGCTCAGTTTCCTACACCTTAGCATTGTTTACTTGTTTTCTTCTCCAACCAATATCTTGTCTCTTGCAACATCTTGAGATTTAATTGCCAACTTTTGGACATTAACGTTTTTCTTTGAATCCTTTCTAAGACAATTGTCTTCTCCCCTTTAATTAAATATTTAGATTGGATTGTACTCGATCTGCATAGTTTCAAGACAAAGTGGAAAGCCGAAACAAGGTGGTACAAAACTTCCACTATGCATTTCTGTCTTCAGTGCTTCTTTCGTCTTAAAAACCACACATTAAAGTACATACTGCAAGGTAAAATTATCAACTAAATTAGTAAAACAGATGGCATATCAATCTCATATTCACTCGTAATTGTCCTATCAAAATGGCATAACTTTCATTGTAAGATATAGCTTGATAAGCAACAACTTGTGCGCTAACATCGGTCATCTTTATCCAGGGAACTGAACTGTGGGGTACAAAGTTAACCCTCAAAGAGGAACTAGCCTGTTTAACCTAAGCATCAGAATGTCTTGGCATAGCTAATTCCTAGTTTGGTTAAAGCAGTGTCTATGAATATAACAAAATCTTCAAGTGTTCTAATATGAGGACTATAGTAGATAAGGTCAACAATCAAAGCCTTGTTAATATCACAGGTCTCGGTTTGCTGCTTGCATATCATCTGATATGTTCTACCAACATCAAGGCAAAGCTTGGAAAACTCAGGATCATCTAAAACTTCCTGCCAGTCCACAAAGAAGTCATCATTTCCAGCAAGATTCATGGATTTCATTTTTGATGAAATCATCTGTATAGATGTCAAATTGAGAGCTAAATGTTGACCAAAGGAGGATGAAATCCTGCTTGAGCTTCCATTTTCATCATTTGGATAGTAGAGTTGCCCTATGTTGGCCAAGAAGAGCCGCGACAGAAAGACAAAGAAATCAATAAAATTCATGCCTGTTAGAAACAACAAACCGTATAAGTGATTTAAGAAAGGTCAATCTGGTATCCTTCGAAGGCAACAATTAGCCTTGGAAGCACATGCATAAGTTATATACAAGCAGCTAATAAAACCATACGCATCATTGACTTTGTTCATAAATATGTCCAGTCAGCTCAACAAAAGATCCAGGGGATAGTTGGAGCAATGTCTAGTTAGAAGCTGATTACATATGCAAAATTGACCGCTCACCTCATCGGTGGACTATTGTGATTAGTAAGTACTTGGTATTTCAAATCAGGAATGGCAAGAGCAAGATAGTGAATTCCGGTTTCATTCAGTTGAGTCCTTGAACTTGCGATTTATGGACAATAACTCTTATTTGAGATAAGTTGATTATAGAAGTTACATTGGCACCAGCAATAACAGGTAAAGAGCAACTAATTTTGCTTAATAATATACGTGAATAAAATGCACCAAAAACATTCATCATGTCCTTAGCTAATAGGCTACATCTGACCTGTGTTAACATGAGCCCATGTTTATCTAAATGAAGAATTCTACATGTCTATAGCAGACATGTAGCTCAATGACTTTAATCTAGTGATATAGTCAATGAAACTATGCTTCTTAGCAAGACAGGATCATCTTCAGCAAACATAGCTGGTTCAGGCAAACTCTGTGCTGCATCAAGAGAGGATTTATCAGTTGCTTACCTGTGTTGGCTGCAAGATTGCGTTGGCAGAGACCTTCAAAATCATCAGAGATATCCCGGATGTCTTCTATATACTCCTTAGCCTCTTCATAGTCTCTAAGAAGTAAATTCCACTGAGGTAATGAGCAAATTGGTGAGATATGTTTGGCTTCTGTGATCTTATTGAAATATAAGCCTTTTCCACATAAATCACTTGGTTTTACACACTTACCACCCAAGAGATGTTATATGCATTGAACCAATTGTGATTTATTGACACAGTGTCTTCCTGATATACATACCAATAATGCATGTTAACCCCAAAAGGAAAAGAAAATTGCACCAACAAAACGATGACCTTGGTGAATTGCTGATTTTCATCATTTTAAGTACGTGGATTGCATTTTCATGCCTGTAATCCTCATATTATCTACAATAAGCGAAAGATAAAATGATGCAAATTGATGAATCAAGAACCTGGCAAATTTAAAACACTTTTTTGGGTTTTAAATAACAAATTTAAAATGCTTTTAAAGCACTGAAAATCTCTCTGTCAGGAGATAGTAAGGAATGATGTATGCAACCATAAAGCGTGCATAAAGACAGGTACCAGATTATGAACTTGATGATACCATCCACTGGGTACAAAAATTATCTCATTTGATTCTTGAATGCATTCCAGCCACATAGCCTACACAAAGGATAAAACGATACACAAATAGAACAACGCTAGAGAGAAAACTAACAAATCTATTGTGATGATTTGGAAGAGGTAGTGACCTTCTTAAAACCAGGAAATTTTGTTTCATTAACATCATCAAGAATGTTATATACACAGTTCTTCAAGTTCCTGAATAAAAAAACATATTTAAGTTCACCAGAGAAGTAAGAAGTGGCATGATACAAATTGATACTATCTTGGCATTATTTGCTAATAGAAGCATGCAAAAATGAGGTCCAGATTCATGGCTTGCAAAGCTGTGCTGACAAATGTTGGAAAAGAAACTTTTACCCAAAAACTACGGTTAGAAGAATATTGCCAGCAACCCTTCTGCTGGTTGTAGTTTGCTGGCATATGAAGATGGGTGACTATCCTAGGCCATAGCCAGGTGCTGGAAACTATAAGTAAATTCTAAGGGAAGAACCATCGCAACATTCATATTAATGCTTAACAGAAGAAAACATTTGAAAGAAAGAATTGTTAGTACAATGTAAGCAAGACTATATTCAGGAAGAGAGATGCCATGTACAATGTAAACAAGAATATATTCAGGAAGGGAGATGCCAAGTGCATGCCTGTCAAACACAAGATGGTTCTGGGAAGGAGACAGAAGAAGCCATCTCTTCTTCCCACACACATTAGCCGACCAACTGTATGACCTAAAAACATCAGCATGAAGAGGTGTCCACGATCCTGCACAGAAAGATTGAAATTTTAGTAGTTGCTCAAGGCTACCCATTCAGCTAGACCAAAAGGGGCCTAATTCTCTGACTGATAGATGACATCAATCTAATTACAAGTTTACAACCATATGTAACAAAGAAGCTACTTCCATGACAGTCATGCCTTTTGCTCCCATATACACAAAGCGATAATCAGAACAACTTATGTCATTGTTTTCTTGGCAAGTGTCAGGATCCTTATGCATACGATAATGGTCATGATACAAGTTGAGCCAATCATCACAGAAAAACACTGGAGTTCTGTATGCTACATAATCTGGGTACTCCTGATGACAAAGGTCAAGAAAAGAAAGAAAATAAGCAACATAATTCAACCACCAATAAGCCAATTTTGCACCACAGCCAGAAAGATACTTTGGACATAAACACGTACAAGGTGATTAATGAATTTTTCCTCTATTGTCAGCCTGGCGACTGCCATTCCCTTGACACTTCTTAATCTCCTATCAGTTACCATGTAGATTAATAGGACATTCTAGTTTCAATTTCATAAATAATCTCTATGGAAATTATCATTCGTAGGGAAAAAAAAAATTACCGCCTTCATATAACGCGTTGAGAACTGAACGATGATCTTTTGTAGCAATAAAATGTTAGTATAAGCTGATAGTTCAAGGAAACTTGTGAAAGCCCGTTTTTATGCATATCGATAAGGCAGATACTTGCAACATGAGGCACAGTAAACTTAGCCACATCAACCAAACAAATAGTAACACAAAAGCAATGGATTAGTATAGTTTATGAACTTGTACCTTTACAAAATGCCAATCCTTGAGATATAGAACCGACTTGTCACTACCCTCACGATTTGCTTCATTAGCACAGTCCGACACAAAATCCTCACTCCAGTGATTAATAAACTCTGTAACTGTCATCTCTATTCTCCTCTGATCCGTAAATTCTCTAGTACCACAATCTGCAATCTAAATATGCGAATTAGCCTATACTTCAACTAAAACTAGAATAAGCCACCCGAAATATGTTAATTAACACATAAAATTTAATTAAAAAACAACAAAAGATCAAAACTTTCGGAGCTAAACCAACGGTTCTAGTATTAAAGTAATAAAATTGGCAAATTTGAACAAGTGGGGTACTTGAACTCTGGATTTCCCGAAATGGGTAGAAAAGAATCCGAGGTTCGGTCGACCATTTTCAGTGACCCAATCTTTGCAAGCTCCCCAATCATCCATTAAACCCGTGAGCAGCACTGGTTGGTTCTTTGACAAATACCTCTCCACGAACTCATTGTAGCTCAGCTCTTTGCCGTTCACTTTCTCTATTTCTCCTCCAATTTCTATGCCCATCCTCGATTTCGAGTTGGGTTTCTCGTGGACTATTCGTCAAGGACAGCAAAAACTAAAAGCACCAAATATTTATAGTCCATAGTCCCTAGGTTGCAATTTCGATGCGAAGCCGTTCTCGCGAATTTAACGAAGTCGACTCCGGTCACGGACCGTACATGGAAAGAAAGAATCTTTGCGTTCTTACGTGGCGATATTCTACTTGAAGGTGATGGGCGGTACCCGGTTTCCGGTAAAAAGACGAAATATCCGGTTAGCGTAAGCCACCAAAAAAAAAACGTAAATTTTCCTTTATTGCGTAATGTTAATTTTCAATTACCAATGATGTTGCAAGGGAATTAAAATTGAATTAAAGGACGGAAATACAAATAAATATGATTTGTAAAATATATTAGTTATTATTAATATATACATATATATATGGTTAATTAAAAAAATTCAAATTTTAACTTAATTTTGCAATTATTGGGCAAACTTGGCAACAAATTGGTCAACCTTTCAATTTTTTAATTCTAATAAAACCTTCAAAAAGTTACAATAAAATATTCAAGTTTTCAATTTTTAACGCTAATCCAGCATTAAAAAATTTAACTATTAATATATGTAAGCCAAAATTAGCACAACAAATGAAAATTAATGAAACGACGTTGTTGTTAAAAGTAGAATCCCTAAATCAGTTTACAAAGCCTTAGTCCTTCGTTATCTATTTGTTCTTCTGACGTCCTCAACCATTTATTTTCTGTTTGTTCTTCTGATGCCCCAGACTATTCTCGCATTATAGCGTACCAACAAGCTCTTGGTTTTTAATTCGTTCTCCCAATACCCTCAGCATGAGAGCGTTGAGGCTGCGTAACCTAAAAAGTGAAGGACGAGGTCGTCGAGAGAACAAATTGAAAACGAAGGGAAAAAATGAAATTAAAGTGTGAGGTCATCGGGGCTTCATAGTTTGATTAAGTTAGCAAATTTAACATAGGCACTAACATCGAACTAGAATTGAAATTTTTTTTGAGCATTTTATTGTTACTTTTTAAAGTTCGGGTTATAATTGCAAAATTAAGCAAAATTTGAGATTTTTTAATTAACTTATATATATATAGTTTGCGAGTGTTTTGAGGAACTTAATATTGACGAAAGATATACTTTAAATTGATTCAAATGCTCATGTTTGCAATATCTAAATTTTGCTTGCTTTCCTGTTCTTAATCCTAATAATATGTTAGCAAAATGATCACTTTTGACCTTAAGTTTTGCGACAATCAATAAGTTTGACCAAAACAGTCAGGAGTAAACAATTCTAACTCTAACATTTTAAAAATGTTAAATTGTAACCTCACCTTGACGAAAATTTTAAACCCCTCCGTTAAGTGCCAAGTCAACACTGACCTGCCATTTTTTAATATTTTATTATTTTTTTGAGTACCATGTGTCATGTTATTGCTGGCGTGGCAAAGTGAGGCTCACTTTTTTAAAAAATATTAAAATTTTAATTTATTTATAAATTTGAGACTCACTTTTTTATTTAATTTATTTATAACTCTCCCTCTCCTACCTCCCCCTCCTCTTTCTTCTTCGACAATTTCTCGTCAGAAACTATTATATAATTAACCAAATAATAACATTTTGTATCCATACAAAGCAACGTTAACTTTTTAACACATAATTATGAGATCACTGATGTATTCTTAACCTTCATTCCTATTGTTGTTCCTAGAGAGCGAGAACACTCATCATTGTGATTGTTGTTTTTTGGAAACCAACATAACACAACGTAGACAAACTACTACTACTTGATAAGGATATTAGTGTTCTTTTTCTAATTTTCTATTGTTGTTCCTATAAGGTTTTTCTTTTGCGTCTTTGAAGCTAACTTTACTACAGCGAGAAGAAGCATTTTTTACAGGGTTAAGCAACGATGGTAGCTCTTTTGTGCTCTTTCTTCTATATATCTAGCTAGATTTCTTGTGTTTTTTATGTTGATTAATGTACAACGTTTACGTGGGTTTCTTCTTATTTTGCGTTTCAAATCATACCAAAGACGAACAAGAGAGAAATCTCCAAGTACCTTTTTCAAGGTTAGTTTCTCTTGTTCTCACGCTGACTGATTTGATTTATTGTTTTTTCTTGTTCGCATTTAGTTAATTCAGTTGTTGAAGAACATGCAAAAGGAGGAAAGTTTGGATTTTTGTGGTTTGAGTTAGATTTTCGATACTCTGAGATTGAGAATGTATGTTGAAAGTAGCGAAATTGTATTAAATTGAGTGGCATATTATTGGATAGTGTTTCTTTGGTTAAGGCAATTGGTGGTGTAAGCTTAAAGAAAGAATTAAATCTTTGTTCTTCACTCATTCTTGTCTTTTTGGAATCAGTATAGACGTAATGTTGGATAATTTTGTCCTTTCTCATTATGTTGGACAACAATTAATTGTATTTTTCAGTTTTTCAATAACTTATCCGTTAAGTTACGTAATTTGATCCAGATAAAGGTAATAAAGTAGCCCAATAAATGATCTAAATTAATGGATCGAAGTCCAGGAAGAAAATAGATCCCGATTAGTGTGGACCAGAACTATATCGGACTTATGATGGGGAAGCCCGATATAGAAACTATATATAAAGGTTAAGACTTGCAATTGCTCATATCATTCGTAAGCATATGGATCCTCTGACCTGTTAAGAGCATTTAAGTATTGAGAAAATTGTAGAGAGGCGTTAACCGCATATAGATGAACATTTTCTGTGAGGGTCCCAGGAGATTGGTGCTCGTTTTGTCCACGAAAATTACTTCGGAAGACAATATGGAACCGAAGTCAATTATCCCGCATTTCCTTCATTTTAAACCCTTTTATGAATGACCCGGGATATGTAATAAGGTTTACGCTATGTGTTACAATTGGTATTAGAG
Source organism: Erythroxylum ulei (assembly GCA_027564395.1). NCBI lineage: Eukaryota > Viridiplantae > Streptophyta > Magnoliopsida > Malpighiales > Erythroxylaceae > Erythroxylum > Erythroxylum ulei. The sequence goes on from JANITX010000007.1 coordinate 63,594,945, forward strand.
CGGTTATGTAATCGTGTTGTCAGAAACGAAAGTTTTTCAGTTTTCATCCATTATAATTTTCGTGTGTTTTTAATTCATTTTTTGATTTTTTCGTATATGATTACGTGAAAGTGGTATACATAAGGCGGTTTGGTTGGTGCGTGCGTTGCACACGTCAATCACGTCCTACCTACGTGGCTCCACGGGGTGACGGGCGCTTGTGGCAGTTGAAAAAATCAATAAAGATTGTCAGATCTGACAAGGAAGGGGAATACTATAGCAGACATAGGGTTATAGGACAAGAAAAGGGTTCGTTTGCCAAGTATTTGGAATCAGTTGGAATAGTGACTTAGTTCACTATGTCAGGTAGTCCTGAGCAAAATGGTGTGACCGAATGGCACAATCGCATCCTAAAGGACATGATGAGGTCAATGCAGAGCAAGACTAACCTACCCGAATACCTTTGGGCCGAAGCCATAAAGACTGTTGGACCCCGAACTTTTTGTAAAAGATTAGAACCATTGAATGAGAAATTTGGTGGTTAGTCACGAGTTAAGAACACGTGAATAAAAG
>JANITX010000007.1:63619937-63635742 GCA_027564395.1 Erythroxylum ulei
TCACTTTGCATCCCATCATACTGAACGTTTTTATAGTGTCTTCTACGTATTTCTTTTGGGACATGAAAGTTCCAGCAGGCGTTCGTATAATTTTTAGCCCCAACAAGTAATGCAATTCACCCAAATCTGTCATTTCGAGCATTCTCTTCATGGATTCTTGAAACTTAGATATCAAGCAAATTAATGAGCTTGTATATATCATGTCATCAACATAGATACTAACAATCACAAGATCATTACTACCTTGTCTCTTCAAGTATAACGTTGGTTCATGCTTGCTTCTCTCAAACCCATTTTATGGGTAAATTTGCCAATCTTATTGTACCAAATTCAAGGTGTCTCCTTAATCCCATATAGAGCTTTTCTCAACTGGAAGGCTTTGTGCTCATCCTTCATATTTTCAAATCTTGGTGGCTAACTTACATATACTTCTTCCTCTAATTCTCTAGTTAAAAAAAAGATTTAACATCAAATTGAAATACCTTCCATTGTTTTTGTGCTTTGAGTGTAAGTATAATTCTGACTATCTTAAAGGGTGCCACAAGGGAGAAAGTTTCCTCAAAGTCCACTCCTTATTGTTGAGCAAAGCCTCGTAACTCCAGTCTAGCCTTGTGTTTTTGAACACTGCCAATTGTTAGAAATTTAGTTTTGAATATCCATTTCAAGCCAATCACATTTTTAGCTTCAGGTAGATCTATAAGTTCCTAAGTTCCATTTCATTGTATGGACAACAGTTCATCTTTCATTGCATCTCTCCATTCCTTCTTTTCCATAGCTTCTTCCATAGCCATTGGATCCCCAACAAATAGAACCAATAATGATACAACCTCTCCTTCAATTTCGAATCGTCACTGAGAAATTTTGCCATGCTTACTTCTGCATAGCTGAGTTGACTCCTTGGCGACGAACTTGTTATTACTGGTTTCGAGTTCTGTGAGCTCGCTGAAGTAGTAAGGGCTCTCTTCTTATTTGCACCTCCGTCTTCTTCCATTTCAACTTAAGTTGTTTATTTCTTGGTCTTTTCATCCCAAATCCAACAGGCTTGTTCATCGAATACAACATTTCTACTTACTGTAAATTTCTTGCTTAAAGGATCATAGAGCCTATATGCTTTAGATTAAACACAATAACCAATAAAGATATATTTCTATGACCTTTCTTTAAATTTGTGTCTTTGAGCAGTATGTAAGGCAAAACATATGCAATCAAACACACACAAATGACTCACTGAAGGCTTGCTCCTAGTCCAAGTTTCATATGGCGTTTGATCCTAGACAACATTTGTAGGTGAAATATTGAGAAGATAAAATGTTGCAATAACACCTACCACCCATAAATTATCTGGCAGGCCCTTAGCTTTCAACATCAATTTCACCATTTCGACCACCATCAGATTCTTTCATTCAGCTACACCATTTTATTCCAGTGTGTATAGAGCTGTAAACTCTCTCTTAATGCCTTGTTTATCGTAAAAATTAGTGAATTCTTTAAAGATAAACTCACCCCCTCTGTCTATCTGCAACACCTTCAAATTCTTTCTACTATGTTTTTCCACCATTTCTTTAAATTTCTTAAAGCTCTCAAAAGTTTCTGAATTAAGTCTCATAAAATATATCCAGCTTATCCGGCTATAATCATCAATGAAGAGCATAAAGTATTTGCTTCTTGCTAATGATTTAGTTCTCATTGGTTCCTATGAGTCGACGTGAACTAACTCAAGCACCTTAGCAGCTCACTTTGACTTCCCAACCAAAAAAGATTTCCTGGTTTGCTTTCCAAGTGCACATCTTTTGCACACATGTTTCAATGGCTCAATATTTGGCAAATCATTCACCATTTGTTCGTTCTTCAATAATTATAGACCTTTGATACGCCAATGTTCATATATTAAGTGCCAAAGTTCACTTTGCTCCAACATTTTGCTGGTCATTGTTGCCTCTATATCACCAGAAAAAACAAGTGGTAACATCCTATTTGATGACATGTGAGCATATGCAAGTACATCACCTATGATTCTATTTTTCACCACACATTTTCCATCATCAAACAACACTAAATAAGCATATTCAATTAGTTAACCCACATTTAGAAGCTTGTGAACCAAGCATGGAGCAAAATGAACATCTTGAATGAGTTTTTTTTGTTACCTATGGTGATGGTTGTTGTGCCTTGCCCTTCAATTTGTGGTCGCTTATCATCACCAAGACGAGCTTGGGATTTGACTGACTCTTCAAGTTTTTCGAACTTCATTTTTATGTCCAGTCATATGATAAGAGCAGTTGTTGTCAATGTCAGTCATATGATAAGAGCAGTCATTATCTATGTACCAAATTTCTTTGGTCCTTTCTTTTGAATCTACTTGAGTCATGAATAAGTAGTTGTCTTCCTCCTCTTCTTCTTCAGCATATTTGGCCTTTTCAGGTTTTGATTAGCAAAATTTTTCAGAATGCCCATACTTGTTGCAATATAAGCAATGAAAGGAGCTATTCCAACCTCAACCTCTACCTCGAAAACCTCCTCTTCCTCGTCCTCTTGAACATTGATATGAAGATTCTAGCTCCCCCTTTGTTTGAAACGCCTTCTCTTCTTCTCGTGTAGTTGACCAGTTAATCCTAACTTTATGTGCTTACAAGGATCCCATTAGTTCATCAAATGAAAAAATAAACAAGTCTTTGGATTCTTTGATAGCAGCCACTACATAGTCAAACTTAGGTGACAAACTTCTTAACACCTTTGTAACTACTGTCTCATCCATTATTTTATCACCATATGAACGCATTTGATTAACAATAGAAGATACCTTAGCCAAATACTCTTGAAAATATTCGTTGTTTTTCATAGTAAAGGTTTCAAATTCATGTCGAAAAGATTGCAACTTGACAGTGATTACCTTGGCATATCATTGAAATTCAATCTTAAGAATGATCCAGATTTGTTTAGCCGACGTTGCTGCAGTAATTCTTGAAAATATGGATTCATCAGTTGTCTATTGAATAAAAAAGAGGGCCTAAAAAATCTGAACTATCTCAACGTAAACAAGCTAGATGATCTGAAGTGACTCAATGTAAACAAGCTAGATAATAGGGAGCATAACAGCTAGAATATCTTTAGGATTATTTTGTGCTAACAAACCACTAACAGCTAAAATTGAATCAAAATTGACTTCTAACACCATATTGGCTTTGCTTAAAATGGACTAAACAGAATTTTTAACCTGAAAACCAGAATGGAGCTTATCCCCACTAGTCACAAAAATAAAAAAGAAACACAAAGACAAACATTTGTTTTGATGAAGGCAGAAATGGAAGATTCTGCAGTTGGGGTCCTTACTTAAGATCAGTTAAAAAAAAGTAACACCAACACTAGTACATAACAAAAAGCCATGTGTAAAGCGACTTGATTAGACATTTATTCATTTGTAGAACCAGTTCCATTCATATGCGGTGAGGATCTACAATATTTTGTCTCTTTGCTTTTAGGTATTATTAATAGAGTTAATCCTACAAATATATGCAAAGTATCATTAAGTACTTGAGGTTGAATTGAGGGTGTAGATAGATGGTGTTGTTTTGTTTTGTGCATTATAGTACGATTCTGTTTCGACACATCATATTCGAACATTGGGATCAAAAGATCTCATCACTGTGGGGTACGTGAAGCTTTGCTTGTGCACAACTAGAATGAAAAGAAGGCAGTGGCATGGGTCCGACTATGTTGTTTTCCGGTTTGGGATTTTGTGTATTAGATTTTTTAACTATCCTTACCATTTTCATAATTGTTATTGGTTTCTTAAAATTGTACTCATTTCCAAAGAAAAACATAAAATAATGATTACAATTGAATCATCCTCACTAGAAGTAGAAATCCATTCATGCATTTACCGTACTTATAATACATATTCTTGAATAAAATTGGTGGAAAATTTATTTCCTTGATTGCTGCATATTATATACCTCCATTTATACACAAGTTTTCTAGTAATTAGTAAAATATAATTAAGGAAAATATTTGTATATCACCTTAATATTATACAATTGAATCAATTAATAATATTCCTAATTTTCCTAAGATTACTCTTTATTGTGAAACAATGACGAGGTTGTTATGAAATCAATGAAAGAATGTGGTAACTAAGGTTTTGGTCATGACACAATAATAAATATATGACGAATGACCAAAGTCTTCTTAGCAATTAGGTCATAAATTAAGCATAATGAACACCAATCTTAACGTGATTTCTCTGAGCATATAAAATGAAATTTACAGCAAGAAAAGTAGTATGAAGATTATCACATTATAAAGTGAGTTTGAAGTTAGATAGATTAATCTCGTCAAATAGTAAAGTGATCCAACAAATTTCAACGACAACAATGACAATGTTCTTCTATTTAGCTTCTATGTTAGAACAAACAATAATAAGTTATTTCTTGACACTCTATGAAATAAGGCTAGAACTAAAAAAATTATAATAGTTAGAACTTAGAAGTCGAGCAAAGATCATCAAAATAGTTCAACCCAGTCATCATCAAAATAAGCATAAAAAGGCGATTGGGGCGACTTTAGTTAAGTGAATGTCATAAGAGGGTGTAAATTGCAAGTATCATAAAATAATTTTATCCCATTTTATTTTTTTACAGTAAAATTGTATGTAGATACGCTTGAGACAAAATTACTAATAAGTATCAATGATATTTCAATATTTAATAGGATTCAGAGAGAGGGGTACTATAATTTTTAGACATTGGTAGAGTTGGAGTGATAGGTGTAAGTATGTGTTTAGATGTGTTAAGATGTAAAGGGTAAAGAAGGTTACGAATATACTTAGTTTAGGTAAGGAGAAGACCAATTAGTGTCAATGTAACCTCAATATTAAAGAAATAATGAATATAGTCAAGGTTTTTAATTTAAAAAAAGTAATATTAAAGTCATGTCCAAAAGATAAAATAAAAGTAGGTGAAGAATTTATAATCAGAAAGTCATCTACATACACTAGGACATAAGTTGAGGGAGGTGTTAACTTTGAAAGGAGTGAAGTTGAGTTCTTGAAGTTTTTTAATCTTGTTGAAACACTTTATGAGGACGACAAGCATAATTTAGATGATGAGAATCAACAAAATCATAAAGTTAGGTCATGAAAATTGGTTCCTAAAGGTTTTGTGAAAGAAGAAGTGTGAATATGATCAATTAACGAATGAGCTGATTATATATAATTGTAAGAGTAAGAATAATGCAGACGGTAGTCAATTTGGTAGTGGATTGATAATATCTCTTAAAGCCAAAAGTTTATTTTGAACTTCAATGTTTACAATAAAATATAACTTAAACCCTAACATTTTGAAATGTTCGAATTAAACCTTGATATTTTTAAAACGTTCAGAACAAAAAATTTAATGGGGTGACTACAAAATAATCCAAAATATTTGGATTGATTTTGAGTTGATAAGGATTGTTATCTTGAGTTGATAAGGTTTAATAAAAAGAAAATTTATTCAACAAAATTTCTATGGTCTTTTAATTCTTAACAATTATGATTAGGATCCATCAAAAAGTGAGTTATATTGTCACATAATTAGCTTTTTAAAATTAATCAAAAGTGGGTTTCACTATCACATGACAACGAAACTCAGTATTATATATTGTAGAAAATAGGTCTCATTTATTACGTGGCAATGGGACCCTCATTGTTATACTGTAGGTACCACTTGTTATCAAAAAGTGAGACTCACTTTTTATTTAAAAAATTAAAATAATGTTAGGTCAACATTTCCGTGACATTTAACTAATTGAGTTAAAATTTTCAACAATTTAGTATTCGTTTTGAATATTTTGAAAATATTGGAATTCAATTTAAATACTTTGAAACCTTAGGGTCTATTCTGTATTTTGTTGTAAATGATGAAGTTCAAAAATGCAATTTTAACCTATCTTTTAACAATAAGGCATGTCTTGTAGCGACTAAGAAACTTATCAAACTTTTTTTATTGAAAGATTCATTTACTTCTGAAAATTTATTTATTTACTTATTTTTTTCATGTAGGTCATTTGAAAAATGTCTCTCTACTAATTAGGAGTAAAGCTGCATACTATTGAATCTCTTTAAACTCTGCGTTTCAGGGAGATTTTTATTAATTGTTGGTGTGATAATATAAATATTAAATATTGGAAGATCAAGAGCCAAATTTGAATATGACAAAGAGTATTGAATTCATCTGAGTTCAAGGGCAAATGAGTCGTGAGAGGTTCTATTATAAGTGACATGGTCAATAAAATCATGAAGGAAATGATTAGGTTGTGGCGGAGTAAATAAGAAAAAAGTTACAAAGAGATTTAATGAGAAAAGGTGAAGAAAAAGAATGAAAGTAAAAATTGTAGTGAAAAATGTATTTCAATAATAGTTTTATGTTGTATTACAAAAATATAGACCTTATATCCAAATATTATAACTATATTAAAAAAATTTACAATAAAGGAAAATATCTGTAAATCACTATAATAATTTTTACAGATCTCAACATTTGTAATTACTTGAAATTTTATATTTTAATGGTATGATTCTTTTTTAATCTGAAAATGTTAAAGTTGTTGAATTTCTAATTAATTAATCGAATTCGTTTGACTCACTATTTATCTAAAATATATATGCGCACTCAAGATCATTGTTTCATATGAAATCAATTGCTTATCTAGAAAAAGCACGTGGTAGGGGTAAGCAGGATGCTTGACAGTCGTACGAAACCTTCTTATCCTTAGGACACTGTCCCTACGTGAAAGGAAGAAATGTGGAGAACAAGGTGACACTGCTACGTATGTAGTATTAACCAAGATGCTAAAAACCCGAACTTGTTAATCATTTATGTATTGCTCTACTCTAATCAAACAATAATATTCCAAATCCACTCTACTACATACAGCCACTTGTTATTGTTCTCTAGACACAAAAACTAGCGGACGAAGAAGAGTAGGCAAGCGAGCAATTTGAAGACCCTTGGAGTAACAGCAGCTGGGACGGTGTCACCGGTGTCGAAGACGAATGCAGTGTAGTTTCCGTCGGCGACTTATCGCTGGGCTTATGTGCCTCGGTTCCTGCAATGGGCTCCTCACGGATTTCCCTCAGCAGCACCGCCACGTCTTTCATTGTTGGTCGATCTTCTCCGCGGTTGCTGGTGCAGAGAAGGGCAATCCCAAGTGCTTGGAGCATTTCCTGTACCTGAGTATCTGGGTGTCCCTGAAGTTTGGGATCAAGAATTTCAACGGGATCCTTCTTGCTTTTTAAATGCTCTCTCACCCATTGAATCACATGGTGCCCGTCCGGGAACGATGGGTCCACAGGCTTTTTCCCGGTTATTATCTCCAAAAGTACTACTCCGTAGCTATAAACATCACTCTTTTCGGTGATCTTTAACATGCAAGCATACTCTGCAAGTCCAATACAAAACTAAAGTTGAGTCTTTTTTACACAACAAGAATATCATACTTGATTAAGCTAAAAATGATCTTGAAAGTGAATGAATGAATGAATCAATCAATTCTCACCGGGCGCCATGTATCCATAAGACCCTGCAAACTGTGGGCTCGCCGAGAACGAGCCATGTCCATCTTCCACCAACCTAGCTAACCCAAAATCGGCCAAGCATGGTTCGTACCTGTCCCCAAGTAATATATTATGCGCTTTCACATCTCGGTGCAAAATCGCCGGCACACAGTCATGGTGCAAGTATGCTAAACCCTCCGCCACTCCCAAAGCTATCTTAAATCTCGTCTCCCACTCCACTAACCCCACGTTTTCTTCATGTAACAATGCTCCTAATGTACCATTCGCCATGTAATCGTAGAACAACAGCTTCGTCTTTCGATTCGCTCCCCACCCGAGTAAACGGACGATGTTCCGGTGCCGAATTCTGGCCAGCGTCGCAATCTCCGATGAAAATGCGGCGGAGGATGTTTTCTCCAATGTGTTAAACCTTTTAACGGCGAGATCTGTACTTGACGGTAGTGTCACCTTGTAAACGACGCCGGTTCGGCCTCGGCCGACGATGCTGTTAGCATTTAACGATTTTGCCACGTCAGCAATTGACAAGTCGAGTTTCTGGTAAAGTGTAACTTCCCATGGTGGGGCCATTTCCACGTCAGAGTCGCCATCGTCGGGTCCACGACCCCACTTTTTGCTTCCGAGAATGATGTAGAGCGCCGCCATTAGGAGCGCGCACGCCGCGCACAGTAGCACCGCCATTGCCACCCGTGCGGCAGTGGATCTTCTCACACGCTTCTCACCAGCGCATTGGTTGCCGGAGAAACAGAGTTCGGGGTTGCCTGCGAGGACGCTGAGAGGGAGCTTAGAAAAGAAAGGTGTATCCGGCACGTGCCCCGAGAATTTGTTGTGCGAGACGTTGAGGACCACGAGATTTTGCATGTCGGCAAGATTTTGAAGATCGCCAGTGAGCTGGTTGTGAGAGAGATCTAAAATTCCGAGCTTGTCAAGCGCTGTGAACTCCGACGGGATCTCGCCAGAGAGCTGGTTCAAACTCAGATTCAAAGCAATTTCAAGCGATGGTATCTTACCGACACTCGGTGGAATATTACCAGACAACTGATTGCTGCTGAGATCCAATAACTGTAGCTTAGAGCATGAACCGAGTTGACCCGGAATCGAACCGGAGAACCGGTTCTTGGCTAGAACCAGTTTGGTTAATGAACCGAGTGAACCAAGGTTTGGACTTATCGTGCCTTCAAGTAGGTTACTGGAGAAATCAACAAATTGGAGGAAATCGAGTTCATCGAGACTATGCGGTAGGCAACCGGAAATAGAATTGGAATGTAAATCCAAAAAGGTGAGATTTTGACAAGCGGAGATTTCCTCGGGTATGACTCCTGTGAGGCGGTTTGATCCGAGATCCAAGAAATTTAAATTCCTCAAGCTTCCAATCTGCGGCGGAACTGGTCCGGTGAGCTTGTTATTGCTTGCTCGGAACCGGATCAACGACGAGCAGTTACCGATCTCTGGAGGTATTTGGCCGGAGAGGTAGTTGGAGAGGAGAAGGAGTTTATTGAGTTTCTTGAGTTGGAATATTCCTCTGGGAATGGGTCCCATCAGTCCATTTTGGGACAAATCTACGGCCTCCAGATTCTGACAATTGGAAATGGAACCTGGGATGATACCTTCGAGCTTGTTCTGCCACAGGAACAGTAATGTCAGATTGGACAAGTTGCCTAGTTCGGGAGGAATTGAACCGCTGATCTGGTTGTTGTCGAGTTCGATGTGAGTGATCTTCTGGCAGTTTCCTAGTTGCGCTGGGATTTCTCCTGAGATTTGATTGACGCTCAGTTGAAGCTCTTCAAGCTCGGTTAGATTACCAAATGATTGAGGAATGCTTCCAGTGAGCGAATTCATTGACGTGTCGATGACCAGCATCTGTGTGCAGAATCCTAGCTCTGGTGGGATTATGCCCACCAGGCTGTTTTGCCAGAGCAATAAGTTCTTCAACTTGCGGAGCTTGCCTAAAGTTCTTGGGATTGAGCCAGTGAGGGAGTTCTCGTAGAGGTAGATGTTCTGGAGCTCGGTGCAGTCACCGAGTTCCGGCGGGATTTGGCCTGAAAGGATGGTGGTATAGACGGCAATGGTTTGGAGCTTTGTTAGTAGGCCGAGACTCGGTGGAAGAAAACCTGAGATGCTTGTCTCTGCTAGGCCTAACATCACCAAATTGGTGCAGTTGCCAATTTCTTGAGGTATTGAACCCTCGAGATTCTTGTTGCCCCCAGCTCTGATCCCCTCAAGATTCTTTAGCTGGCCTATGGTGCTGGGTATGGTACCACTGAGTTGATTGTCGTATAGGGTCAGCCATTTCAAGCTTGTGAGATTGCCAATTTCTACTGGAATCGAACCCTCGAGTCGGTTCGAGTTGAGATGGAGTTCTTCAAGGCTGAGCAAGTTGCATAGCTCGCTTGGGATTTCTCCGGTTAATGCATTGTCGCTCAAGTCCAAACGAGTCAACAGAGGAAGAGAACCAATCTCTGATGGAATTGAACCAGTGAGGTTAGTTCCTGACAAGACCAGCTTGTTCAACGATAACAATGAGGTGAAATTGGAAGGAACTTGTCCCAACAAATCCACATAGCTCAGTTCCAATGCCACAACCTCGCCGTTGTTGCTGCAAGTGACTCCGAACCACTTGCATGGAGTTTCATCGCCGACTTTCCAATTACTCAAGGCCTCAGGCAATCCTGTCAGGCTTGTCTTCCATGAGAGAAGAACTTGGCCTTGTTGGTTAAGGGCAAAAGCTGGGAAAAGGAAAGGAATTTGAAGGGTACAAGAGAGGATTAAGATGGATAAGAGGGTCCAAGGATTTACAGGCATTACAGCTATGCTACAAACTCCAATGAGAGGAGCACAAAAAATGGTGGTTTTAGCCTAGGGACGGACAATGAGAGCAACCAAATCATGTCTTGTGGGCTATATGCTTTTTTCTATTTTTTTTAACCTACAAACCTCTATATTAATTTCACTAGATGTACCAGCCATAAACAAATTGAAAGAAACCCAGAATCTCCGGATCCAAGAAACAGCTAGGCCATGATGCTTGTGCAGAGAGAAAATGGAATTTTAGATGGTTGTTTTGTAACATTTGTTTATGGTTGATGAGAGGTGAGGGTCTGAAGGGGAAAGTGCACATAAACTGTTTTTATATCTGGAATTGGTGGATGAGTGACTCTGTCTACCACTTTTTTAGAACAAGCTTTTTTATCTTTCTTTCTGTGCCCTTCTGTTCTGATATTATAAATTTCTTTTGCATATCCCTTTTTTTTTCTTTTCTCTGTTTATGTAATTAGTAATTCAATGATATTAAAGTCGCCATCAGGATTTGGATGTAATGTTCGATCTTTCTTATCAGAAATCAAAATGAATGAATTGATAGTTGCACCGTATCTGTCCAGGATGGTATTGTGAAGAGCCTTAGTGTCCCTGACTCCTGAGTGGAGTTGGATGAGTCCATCAGAACTAAAACCCAAATTTACAAGATGGATAGATAAATGTTAGCAACAACTTTAGAGTGAAAATGAAATCTGTACCAAAAAAGGAAATTACTGACAAGAAAATGATTGATTAACTTCCATGAGTTGGTTAGTGCAATTGCTTGAAGTGGCTTGATCTGGTAGTTGAGCAAATAATTCCTACAACTGCTAATTCTTGTGATTTCTCCCTTTCCCTTTCCATGGAAAGAAAGACACAAGTGTTCATGAGGACTCAGAGTGCAATATTTCAACATATTTCCTCTGAATTGGATTCAGCATCCAAAAACATACAGACAGTGTTTTGATTTAGATTCAGATCTGTAACATGAAACAACACGGCAGAAATCAAACTCTAGTCAGATCCATTAAAATGAGATTAGGTTTTATATTAATTAGTCTTGCAAGACACAGCTTCAGATTCCCCCCTCTTTCTATAAAAACCTGTCCAGCAAAGAAATGAAGCCATCACGTGTTGTCTCGTGACCACAAAGGCCATCACCATATGATATTATTTTGGTTAATTACTTGACTTATAAAGAATATGTTGTCCACACTCACAATATTGCCTACCTCGTGACTTGGCTATGTAGGATTATTATTATTTGACAAAATGGAAGTCTGTTAGGAGGAATCTAAGCACATGAGAAGGAGAGTTTGAAACACTTAAGACATGGGGTAGGAACAGCTTTTTGTTTGTATAATGAAGTATTCTTGTGTCTATGGCAAACTAGTAGAGAGACAAACACATCCCACTAGAATTAAGAGCATCCTCTCCCTACAACTACTAGGTCACCTTCACTAATTCCTATCCTTTTTTTTTCCCTTCTTTATTTACATCATTGCTTCTACTATTTCTGTGTCTGCAAGTGCGTATGTCCATACTCTTCTGCTTAGTCTTCCAAAATCATCCATGTGTGTATTGACAATGAATTGATACATAGTATGGTGCAGATTGAATGCGCACCTTTTGGATCAAACTTTTGTTATTTCATTGTTTCAGAATGGAGATATTACAGTTACATGCAAGAAGTCTCCTAGACAGTCTTTCAAGTATTCTGGACTTTTCGGTTTCGAGTTTTCTGAACTTTGTATTAAGGTTCACTGCCAATCACTTTGGTCGATCTCGCAGGTTGGCTATGTAAAAAGAATGAGTGTTTACTGTTTCCCAAATTGAAGTTGGGTTAGGAATGATGGAAGGGTCATTTTCTTTTCAAGGCAGGTGGCAGTGGCACACCATGTGGTTCATTGTTGTACACAAAAACAATGGATCATCATGGAGTTAGCGTTAGGTTTGTGCTATATATGACATGATCCAATGCCAAAACTCCAAGAAATGTGTCAAAACACGTACACAACTTGCAGATCTTATGTTTTCTCTGCCTGCTATCGAGGGCTAGCAAATAACCATATGTACAAGGGATAATGTTTCGATTGGATCTGAGTCCAAGCCTCTACAAATTTTGAAGAGGGGAATGTAAGTATGCTTGTTAGCAACAAAAATAACTATGTAATATCATGAATTTTCAAAGTTTGGAAGAAAACGGAGACAAAAGTAGTAGGACTGAAATTTAGTTCTCGGCCATGTGTTTCTTGTACCTACACCACAAAATTCCATCAATAAGTGATGTCGCCTCGCTATCCCTCCAATTGCAACCTTTTGAAAGTGACCTGATTTGGACTTTAGCTTTACGAATAGCTGGGAACATTTATACACCATTCCTTTTTTCTTTTAAATTTTGCAGTGCTTTCTTCGAAACTTTATTTGGTTCCCTTTGCAATGTCCTTGCAGGTCGTGTTACTTAAAAGACCTCACGCCTCTCTCACTGGCGTTTTTCTTTTATATCCTGTAACCTAACCTTCTTTTCTTTGTGTAGTTCAATTCAATTGTTTGAAGAAAGTAGGTCTTTTCCTAGCTGGCCTATGAAGAACGACAATTCAGGCATAATTTCTTGACATTAGGTTTCATTCTTTCACTTCTATTTTTTCTTGTTTTTTAAAATAAAAATAAAATTTTGTGATTATTAATACCAATGTTTTTATATTTTTTCACTAATAATTTTTATATATTAGATAAAACTTAAAGATAAATTATTTTTAATTAAATAAATTTATTTTAATATATTAAAACTTTTATCCTTCTTTCTCCTCGATTTAGATTGCTTTTAAGAAATCTTCATTAATATCAGTCTATAAGATTCAAGTTTTTTACTGAATTTGAAAAAAAAATTAAAAAAAAAACAAACAAACCCTTAATTTGGTTAGAACTTTTTAAAGATTCACAATTTATGGATTATTATATATGCTTAAGAAATTTTACTTATCTTTAAATAATTTTTCATTTATTTTATTAAATTTTCTATAAATTTATATACAATTAAAGTCAATAATTTAACGTATCTAATGCACAAGACTCTCTAGTGAGGGTCATCTTGACCACAGGTCCACAACCTTCCTTTTGTATTTTTACAAAGAGGCTGTCTCTATGACTTGAACCTGTAATTTTATAGTCATAAAGGAACAACTCATTTTTACAAAGAAGCTGTTTATAAGAATTGAACCTGAAACTTTATGGTACAGTTGCTCCAAGGCTTACCCTCTCATTATATATAATTAATAAATTTATATATATGTTTAGTTGTAATGTTTTGAAATTTTATTTAGTGAATACTAAATAATAATGTGATTATGAGCTCTTAAGTTAAAAATTAAAAAATAAAAGTTTTTATTATAAATCATAAGTATATAAACTTAGACTATTCACTTAGTCCAAGCCTGCACAACGAAACCAAATTGCCTCAAAAGCTTTGGAGAATTTTGTATTCGCATATAATACTCCAAACTTGGAGTTCGACATGATGACTGCGGTTTCAATCATGTAGAGGAACTCATCCCTTGCCCGTTCTTTGATTAAAGAAAACAGATAAATAAGGTCACTTTAATCTCTTTAAACAGACATATCCATGAGCCTAAATGAGATGTAAGAACCTTAATTTGCAGTAATAATTTTGCAAGAACAACAAATGGTTTCCTTCATCAACATGGATTACTATTCATCCGAAATCATACTTCTTCCTTTGAAAGCCATGGGAATCTGAATCTGGATCTTAGACCAGACCTCTGTTCAATTTATCTAAAGGGATAGTTAGGATCTGTGTGTACATTCAGAACTAGAAAAGCAACATGCAATGCAAGAACGTGCAATTTAATTTATTAGGCATCCGTGTGGATGATCTTTTGATTTTCCAATTATAAGTCCACTCGGCCGATCTCCTCATATTTGGCTGTTTCCATCTAATATTTTGCTTGTTCACAGTGCGTGACATGAATTAAGAAGACCTCACAAGAATGATCTTATAGTCTAATAAGAAAATGAAGAAAATCTTTAGCTGGTGACTGGTGACCCTGATTTAAAATAATGATTTGATGTCTGGATACCATAATCAAAAGCAAAATGGACTAACTTGTGTTATTAGTGATGATTGATAATAACATTGCTCTTCCCTCCATTTTCCTTAAAAATATGAATTATTTTTGTGAAATTGCATATCTTTAAATGATATATTTTTAATTAATATTATAAAATGTAATAGACTTTTAAATGGAATTTATCATATGTATGCATAAAAGGTTTTTATGCAACCATATGAAGACAAGGCAAAAAAGAAAAAGAAGGTGTGGAGCCTGCACAAGGAACTTAGGTAGAGTACCTATATAGCTAGTCCGACATATAATTATATTGAATTGTGCAAATTATTGTCTACTTT
This sequence comes from Erythroxylum ulei, assembly GCA_027564395.1. Taxonomy (NCBI): domain Eukaryota; kingdom Viridiplantae; phylum Streptophyta; class Magnoliopsida; order Malpighiales; family Erythroxylaceae; genus Erythroxylum; species Erythroxylum ulei. Next base: position 63,634,709 of record JANITX010000007.1, read on the forward strand.
TTCTCATTATCATCGTCTCTTTTTGCTTTGGCCTTATTCCTTGCTTTGAGGGCTTGCCTCCTCTTTTGGGTATAGCTTCCAACTAGGTGTTGAAAATAATATTTCAAATGGCAGTCATTGTTCTATTAGAATGTTCTTCCCGTCTTTTGAGGCTAATGGACTAGGTAACCTTTTCCATCTTTCGGCTTTGAAGGGGTTTCAGGATTGAGAAAAAAAGAAGAAGAAGATGACTCTCATTGCTTCTTTTCTCTTCTTAAACCCTTTCAGAAAACAACATGGTTTTGCCACGAATACTTAAACAGCGTACATTAACCTAATCATACGCGCTAGGAATAACGAAAACAATACTCTCTCCAAATTACAAGTATTTATATGATAAATTTTAAGGAAAAAAATAAGAATTGAAAGAGATTTTGTTTGCTCGTTTAGAGCTGTATTATTATTCCTTTTCCCTTTTCGAACCATTTTATTTAGTGGTGTTCATGGTAGGATAATCTGACCCGTTTATAAATAACCTGAATTTGAATATCAGGTTCGGCAATTTCACGAACCTGAACCTGAACCTGAACCTAAAGAACTTATAGGATCGGTTACCCTATTTTCAGTTTCGGTTCTCAGAATAACCAGAACCTATTCATATCAATATATATGACAAAAAATTATAAAAATAATTGGTGAAAACAAATACAAATTATTCATAAAAGTATACATATAAAATCCATCAAAGATTAATCCAATATGTTAAACCCAAGCAAAATAAAAAAAGCCAAACAATATCTTATAAAAGATCCATACTAGAAAAAAAAGAGATAAATTATTAAACAATTATTCTTCGAATAGGATGGTAGGATGGTAGTTTGAGAGATGAGAGGTTGAGAAGTGACTGTAGGATGAAAGATTGAATGGAATTTTTTTTGAACGAATAGAATGACCTTTAATTTTTCTTTGTTTTCATCGAAGGAAAAACCTTTCAACTTCAGTGGCTGATATTTGATAAAAGATCAATTGTGATTCAAGCGATCTTAGCCGTAAAT
>JANITX010000007.1:63639871-63654170 GCA_027564395.1 Erythroxylum ulei
ATAAGAAATGTTGAAATACACATTGTAGGCCTTCGAGTTTTTATGAAATAAAATGAGGAAATTTTGGGTTTTTAAATATTGTGATTTTTCTTATGGTGCTTTATAAGTGAATAAAGATATGATGCCATGTTAAGTGAATGTAGTGATTGGACGTAGCGCGCCATTGTATTAGGTTATATATTGGAATGACCTCCGGGCGTCCCGGTATGTACCCTACGGTAAGGGGTTGCTACATTGTCTCTCTCTCCACTTGCATCATGATGATTTCGGCTCCCAATAATTGAAGATGCTTGTTGTCTTTCTCCACTTGGATACCATTTAATGTTGTTGTCTCCTTCCATGCAAAGTTGAGCTTGATTTACTTACTAACATTGCCTCCCTTAAATTAAGCTGGCGGAAATTTAATATCCTCAGCAATTTCTTCAGTTTGTGAAACAATTCAAATTTCAATGGTTTGGTAAAAAATCTGCAACTTATTCTTTAGTGTGACAATAATTAATTACTACTTCCTTTTCAGTTACTAACTTGTGAATTTTGTGAAATCGAATGTCTATGTGCTTGGATCACTTATGAAAATTTGGATTTTTGCACAGTGCTATTACAAACTTATTATCACAGAATAATTCTATTGGAGCATCTTATTTTTGATGTAGTACTTTAAGCATTGTTTTTAGTCATACTGCCTATGTAACACAACTAGTTGCTGCAATGTATTCTGCTTCAATTTTAGATAACGCAATCACAGGTTATTTCTTTGAAGACCATGATATTACACTAGTGCCAAAATAAAAAAATACCTAAATATACTTTTTCTTGTTTTTATATCTTCACCCCAATCACCGTCTGTGTAACCTACATGATTTACATAATTGAAATTTGCATAAAAAATTCCTTCATTCAAAGTACCTTTGATATACTAAAAAATCCTATTTGCTCCTTGTAAATGATAGGTACAAGGCTCTTCCATGAATCTGCTAAGTAATCCAACTTCAAAAACTATATATGGTCTGGTTGTAGTTAAATACCTCAAACTTCCAGTTAAACTCTTGTAGTAAGTTGAATTTATAAATCTCCCTTTGTCTTCTTTTAGTTGTTTCAATTTCTCTTCACCTAGGAAGGGAGCTATTTTTGAATTCTCCATCTTAAATTTCCTCAAAATATCATTCACATACTTCCTTTGAGAAATAAAAATTCCATCATCCTGTTGAATTACCTATATTCTAAGAAAATAAGACATTAGACCTAAATCTATCATGTCAAATGATTTTACCATAGCCTCCCTAAATTCTTCAATCATCTTTGAGTTGTTTCAAGTAAAAATTATATCATCAACATAAAGACACACAATTACCTATCAACAGGCTCAACAAATTTAACAAGTAAAGTATGCTCAAAAGCGCATCTTTCAAAATCATGCTCCATAAAGTATGAATCAATTATTTTGTACTATGCTCTTAGTGTCTGCTTCAGTCTATATAGTGCTTTCTTTAACCTATAAACTTTATCTTCTTTTCCTCTAATTTCATACCTTGCATGTTGCTCAATATATACTTCCTCTTCCAGAGTCCCATTTAAAAAGCCAAAATTTACATCAATTTGATAAAATTTTATGTTATTTTGAGCTGAGAGAGAGATAATAATGTGAATAGTATCCAATATCGCAATAAGAACAAATACTTCAAAGTAATCAATACCTGGTTTTTGCTTATAGCCTTTTGTAACCAATCTAGCTTTAAACTGATCGATTTCGCCATTAGGCTTGTACTTTGTCTTGTACACCCACTTTACTCTTATAGGCTCTTTATCAGTAGACAAATTTCTTACTTCCCATGCGTAATTCTTTTCAATTGCATATATTTCTTCATCCATGGCTTTCTTCCATTTTAAGTCATTTGATGCCTCCTCATAATTACATGGTTCATAATATGTAAATAAAGCAAAATTGATAATCTCTTCTTCAAATTGATCATTATCAGTACCTATCACTTAATCTTTCAATATGGTTAGTAACTGATGACGTCTTTGGGATCTACTCGATGTCTCTAGCTGAGATACTGAATCTACCTGAGTATTTTCTTCTTCATAGCTTTCTGAAATTACCACTAGCCTTTTTTGGAAAGTTGAATACCAATCTTATATTCCATCCCCATTAAAAGTTACATCACGACTAATAATTGTCTTTTTCGTATTTGGATTATATAATTTATAGGACTTTGAATTTGTACTATGGTCTATAAAAAAAATTTCTCACCTTTATCATCTAGCTTCTTCCTCATCTAATCTGGTACATAGACAATACACCCAAAAACTTTGAGATGTGAAATGGAAGGCTTCCTTCCTCTCCAAGCTTCCTCAAGTGTTTTGTCATTAAGGCTTTTTGTTGGACACCTGTTTAAAATATAAACTGTACAAGCAGTAGCTTCTGTTTAAAATTCTTTAAGCAATTGTTTAGATCTTAACATATATCTCACCGTGCCCATAATAGTTATGTTCTGCCTTTCTGCTTCTCCATTCTATTGAGGCATATATCTGGTGATCAACTGATGTTGAATTCCATACTGTTTAAAGACTTCTGTGCATGCAAGATACTCTTGACCTCAATTTATTCTTAATGCTTTAATTTTGCAACCACTTTACTTTTCTACAAATGCTTTAAATGATTTAAAAGCATCACAAGCTTCTTATTTCTACTTTAGAAAATACACCCATACCTTTCTACTAAAACTATCAATAAATGTAATAAAATACCTATTACCTCTATTGGATGGAACTTCAACAGTACACAGATCTGAATGAATAATTTCTAATAGCATCTTTGCTCTATAGGAATTTCCAACTAGAAATGCATCCTTATGCAATTTTCCCACCTCACATGTCTTAGAGACATTGTTAGGAATATTCATAATAGGTAAGCTAGATACAAGCTCTTTTCTTGATAGATAATTTAATACAGAAAAATAAAAATGGCCAAAACGTATGTCCCATAGCCAATTTGCATCAAGTATCACATAATTCAAGCAAGAAAAATTTTTATGATGATTTTTTTGGTGGGAATAGGTGGTTAGAAGACTTCTTTAGCTTTGCCATAAATCTTCCACTCCTATCTATCAAGGTACAGAATTCATGATGAATATGTATTTTATAACCTTTCTCTGATAATTTACCCAAGTTCAGTAAGTTATGATGAAGACTAGGAACATAGAAAACATCAGAGATTAAAAAAAACTTTTAGAACCATCCTTCAGCCTAATGGATATTCAACCTTCTCCCAAAATATAAATATTTGATTTATTTTCAAATTTAACTATTGACTGAACACTTTCATCTAAAGAAGAAAATAACACCTTATTCCCACACATATGATTACTATGACCAGAATCTAAATACCAGATATTTTCATCTTCCATAAAAGAGTTGGTTGCTAGAAATAAACTTTCTACATTATTAGAATTCTCACCAAATGTTGGTATTGATTTTTTGCAACATTAGCTTGATAGTTGTTCTGAGATTTGGATCTACAATCAGTAGCTTTGTGTCCATACCTTCCATAATTAAAGTAACTAAAATTACATCTCCTATAATATTGATTATCTCGGCTTCTTCCTTGACTAGTAGGCCCAAATGTATTTCCTCCTCTTCCTTGAGTAAATGTTCTAAAATTGTTTTCTCTCCCCTAGTTAAAATTATTCCCATGACCTGTTCCTCTAAAACTTCCTCTACCTCTACCTCTGAAATTTCGTCTTCCTCCATTATTAAAATCATGGCCTCTATCATCTTCATTTTGACTAGATTCTACAACATTATTGAAATTCACCAAGCCTTTTAAAGCTTCTTCTATTGTCTTTTATATTTTCTCCAATATTATGCTAACATGACTTTCAATGCTTCCCTGCAACTCTGCTACAGTCGCAGTCTCCATATCATATGACTCTAGTATTGTAGTCACAATATGGTCAAATTTAATAGGCATGGTGCGTAGAATCTTTTTCTATCACCTTAATATTTGAAATATCCTCTCCACACAGCGTCATCTTATTAACAAGATCAGTAACACGAGAAAAATATTATTCAGCAGTTTTTAAATTGAACATTTCATACCTCTCATAGAATATAATTGTTGTGAGCCTTAAGGTGGTTAGAAATTAAAATCTCCCAATAATTGTAATCAAGTTTACCATCTAATTTGGGACCTGACCACACAATATTATAACTGTTTGACATCTCTCACTTTTAAATGAACCACTCTCTTATAAGTATAAGAACACTTTCTCTATTTTTTTTTCTCACAAATCACTTTAAAACTAGAGCTAGATTTAACTTGCTCTGATACCAATTTGATATCAAATGACACAACACTCACACACACAAAAGAGAGGGCGAGAAGAGAATAGGAGAGTTTATAATTCAATCCCAAAACCCACAAGTATAGTAAGGCTTTGTTACACTTTTTTATAGGCAATAAAAATAATAAAAATACTAGAGTTTTACTTGTACAAGTAATCATCCTATTGGACCAAAATTTTGTTCAAATCATATGAATGCTTAAGGAAAAGTAATCCACTCTCAACTTGCTTCAAGATTTTTGGCTACAAGTTATCTATCTCTCTACTTGCATCATGATGATTTCGGCTCCCATTAATGAAGATACTTGTTGTATTTCTCCACTTAGCTACCATTTAATGTTGTTGTCTCCTTCCATGCAAACCTTAGCTTGATCTATTTACTAACAACGAGTACCAAATATAATGCATGAAACCAAATATGATAATTTGAGTGATGCATCTCAACACTGGAAGCCAAAACATAGAGATAATTGTTTTCTAATGCAACGATCAAAGCTACGTGGGAATAGACAAATGCTCAACATTTTGGACCTTATGTTGCACATTAATGTCTGCTTTTGCTATTTTTTTTGTTCAAACTTTAAAATGAAACTAAGAGCAAAATGTTGGAAAATGGTAGCAAATAAAATTATAGAAAATAAAATATTAAAAATAAATTTCCCTTTTAAGATAGTGGTTTTTTATTACATCGTTCCGAATAAATACAAGTCATAAAATGTTGGACCCCACACCCCACCCGTAGGTCCAACATAAAAGAAAATTTTTGAATATGAAAAAAATAATTATTGATTATATTTATCCAATTATTGATATACCTTAATTTAAAGATCAACAAATATTATTTAAAAAATTAAAAATTCAACATAAACTAACAAATTTATCATGAAATCCACTGAAACATTTCTAAATTAGTCAAACGAATTCTTGAAAAGTGATTTAATAAGTGTCTATAATTAGTAACTTAGGCCTACAATGCAACAACTTAATATTTTAATCTTCTTTTGCTCTTAACAAATGAAATTTGATTTTAATGTAATTACTTTTTTCATATTGCATAAGATTATTTGCAACAACAATAGCATGTTTGTTATTATGTATAATGAGAATAGGCTTAATTTGCTCTTCCCTAAAATCAATCAACAATTTTCTAAGCCAAATGGCTTGATTTAATGCAGCAACAAATATGTACTTAGCTTTAGTCATTAAATGGGCCGCCACTTCTTTCTTTTTTGAATTCTATGAGAAATAATCTAACCCAAGTAAGAATATATATATCCCAAAGCATTTTTAAAATTCTCCATACTTTCAGTGCAATCACTATCAACATATCTCTACAATTTGTCATCAATTTCTTTCACACACCACACTAAAATCAATGGTATCTTCAATGTATCTCAACATCATTCTAGCAATATTAAGATGATCTTGACTTGGTGAGTGCATAAATCTAACAAAATACTTGATGCAAACATAAGGTCAGGTCATGTAGAAATCAAATAAAGCATGCTTCAAATCATACTTCTAGAAATAGTATGATTCACTTTATTTTCATAATCTAAAGTTCTCATTTTGGACTAGCGATGTTGCAATTGATTTGCATGGCTCTAAATTAAAAAAAAATCAAACATCTCATGCATATTTCATTTATGCAAGAAAAAAATCCATGTCTCCATTTGAAAAACCTCCGTTCCCAAAAAATAATAATAATTTATACTTTTGAATTTATAACAAATTAAGTGAGAGTCAATTCTAGTATACCGGGCGTTGGGAGCCTCAGTCCGTACAATGCCTTCTTCAATTTTTAAACTTTATCCTCTTAACCCACGATAGTAACTCCTTTATGTTGGTGCATATAAATCTCCTCTTCAATAATGTCATTTAGAAAGGCAGACTTGTCATATAGATGAATTACACGTCATCAATTCTTGGTAACAAAGCTAACAACATTCTAATTATGTTTTGATATGCCACGGTGTAAAAGTGCTACCATAATGGATACCAAACATTTTTGCATAAATCTTCACAATTAATTTGGCCCTATGTCTGAAGATATAACCATCATGATTTAATTTATTTTTATAGACTCATTTGTTACCAACAATATTCTTCCCTTTTAGTTTGTTAGTGAATTCTCATATTTGATTCTACTCTATCATTTAAATTTCCTCTTTCATTACTTTATTTCATTCTTCTTATTTAGAAGCTTCAATAAACTTAGTTATTTCTAAAATGAACAAGTTACAATTTGAATAAATATTTAAAAGGAGACTTAGTTTCCAGAATTGGAGAATCCAAATCTAAATTGGAATTATCATCACCATCTTCAATTGAAGTAAAAGTCTTTGGAACATTATTTACTCCTAAACTTGATTCTGAACACGAATTTTTAGATTGTTGTTCAACTAAGGTTTTCTCTAATTTCCAAAATGGCAATTCATCGACTTTAAGATCTCTACAAACTATAATCTTTGAAATCTTCACATAATGAACTATAAGTTGCATAGTCCATAAAGGTACCCACTTGATAGCATGCGTAGAATACATATATTTCCTATTAATTCTTTTACGTTTTGATTGATAAAATGCTTGTAATTATGTATTTTATGTTTTATAACGTAGATTGGAAATTTGGATCAAAATGTGCCTAAAAGTGGAAATTTAGTTTTAAAAAAAGGAACACATATGCAAATTTTAGAAAACAATGAAAGCTTTCATAAAAATTTCTAGAAGAGGTATAAGCATAAGGGACACTCACGCCTTAGTCAATACGACTGCTTTAGAAAATATATGTGATTAAATGGATGAGGCCCTTCCAAAGTTAGTGTGTCCTAGTTATTTCTTCCCCTATTTTACTCTCTTTATGAATTTTAAATAGGTAGGACTTGTTTTTGGTAAGATAAATCTTAATGGAAGTGGGATTCTTTAGATTTAACTTTGATCTTAGCTTTTATCCCTTATTTTTAGGAAGATTAAAATAAGATTTTGGAATTATTTATAGGAAAGAGGTGCAAAAGGCAATGGTCCCATCTCCCTATCATCTTGGTTTATTTTACTTTTTCTACATTCTTGGAATATTTGACAATTAATTGCAACTAAACTCTCTTTTTCTAGTCAAAGGTTAATTGAAGTTTGATTCTTCAAGAATTGTGAGATTTAATTATTTTACTTTACTCTTTTGTTCTTTAGTATTTATATCTTATGAGATTATTTAAATTATTAATTTTTATTAATACAAAAGCCTATTATTCAATTATTAAAATAATATGTTGCTAATGGAATTATTAAATCTATAATTATTTGATTGTTCTAGTGCTTCGTGGTGAAATAACAAGGTTTAATATATAATATTCTACTTATATTATGTGGATGTATAATCTAGTCTAAATAAACCAAGCTTGTGTGTTTGTTGGCTATGATTGGTGGTCTCTCTAGTTTTTTAATAATGTCAATATATTAAATCCCAAGAGCTTATTTAGGGCATTTGTTGATAAGAGAATTAATCAAAGACCTCATTTTGGTGAACAAGGAAGTAAAGAGAGATAGATTGTTAGAGCTTGTTAATAACCATCACTAGTTTATTAAGTAATAGAAGGGTTTATCTTTACAAAAATGATCAATTTAACAATAATAAAATTATACTCTAGGCCAGATGTCTATTGGCATTTGATTTTATTATATTACATTTTTTATTGATTTTTCTATCTTTGCTATTAATCTATTTTAATTTCCATCTTAATATCCCCTTGCATTATTTTTGTTTTGTTAACTTAGAAAAGTTGATAACTTTTACTGGCCCTTGTAGATTCGATCTTGTTGATTGTTATATACAATTCATTTGTGATTGGAGTAGGATTATATTTGTTATATTTGACACATACTAAATTTTGGCGCTATTATTGGGGATTTGGTGTCGAAAAGAATTTATTTCTTTTGTGCATCAAAATTATTGTGCAAGTGAACTCTAGCATGATCCTCTAATATTGAGAAAACAATCAGGAAATTAAGGAAGGAAAACAAATTATGTGATAAGCAAGCATGTTCTTCTTTATATCCTATATTAGAAAAGAACACTTGATTTAACAAACTAATCCAGTGATTTCAAAATTAAAGCAATCATGAATCAAGAGAGAACCTTGAGAGAATTGACAACACCAAATTTGACTTAAAAAAACACTTTGCATCAAATATCTACACCTGAATGTAGGTTTTAAGCTTAAGTATATTCTGATTAATTTTTTGCCTACCTTTTGTGGCATTAAGAATTAATATTATCTTAAGCATTTGAAGGAATTTCATGTGGTATGCTCAAGTATAAAACTATAAGTTGTATCCGAGAAGTAAATTAAGCTATATGTTTTTCCATTCTCACTTGGTGACAGAGCTAAAGATTGAATATTTTATTTTCCTCTTAGGTCTATTACTTTATGGACATATATGGTGACATTATTCCTTGACAAATTCTTCCCTGCCTTAAGAGTTTCCAACATAAAAAGAGAAATATATGGAATAAAGAAAAAGATATAAAGACCTTTCGTGAATATTAGGACAAATTCAACAATTATGTGTAAGTTGCCCTCGACATGAAATTTCTAAATAACTACTCGTTTAAGACTTTTATAAAGGATTGTTACCAATGAAAAGAAGGATGTTAGATGCAACTAGTGGAGGTGCTATAGTGAATAAAACTGCTTAAGCTGTTAGAGATTTAATCTCCATCATAACTTCCAATTTTTAATAATTTGGCTTTAAATAAGGATCATTTTTAAGAAAAGTAAATAGGGTAATTATATTTAATCTTGAACAAAATTTTTCTAATTTTACTTATCATGTTTAACATATTTCCATGGGCAAGATGTAACAAGCCATCATTTGTAGGATTTGTGCCACTCCTAACCACTCAACTGGCATGTCCCCAACACTTCAAAACAATAATTAAAAGCGTGCCAATGTGTTTGGAAGATTCTAGGTCCATCGCGAAGTAAATATCATCCTTACTCCAATACTTATAACCTAAGATGATATGATTATCGTAACTTCAATTATGGAGTAAGGCCATTGAATCTCTAAAATATTTAACCAATTAGTTTGTCTACCATAATAGCCTACCTTAAAGTCAAGTATGTATCTTGAAAAAAATGATTAAAGTACTCATTACTAACAACAATTTCAATATGAGACAAAATCATGAATCTAAAATTTAGATAATCAAATTAGTTAACTTGCATCACTAGTTAGTAGATTGGAGAAACAACATAAGTTGCATTCAAAACCCATCATTGATATGAAATAAAATGCAAGTGTAATTACCTTATAAAATAGAAAAGATTTAAAGAAAAATAGAAGAAGTCTAGGAATAACTTATGGTCACGCCTTAAAGGAAAATATAGAAAAGGAAGTGATAACTCCTAAACAGCAACTCGATCATTCCAAGGTTGTTAATGACAAAAAACCAAGAGGCATTGGTTACTAAGCCTCCCTTCCCTGAAATATTTATCAAATCCAAGAAAGAGGAGGAGAAGAAAGAAATTTTTTAGCGCATTTTCAAGGTAAAGGTAAACATTACTTTGCTTAATGCATTAAATGAGTAGCTCATCATATAAAATTTCTCAAAGAACTATACACTGATAAAGGTAAACTAAAAATTAAAGAAAGGGTAAATGTGAAAGACTGTGAGCTATTCTCTAAATAAATCTCTAAAGGAAATGCCCTTTAAGTATAAAGACCCAGGTACGTTCAATATCCCATATACGATTGGCAATATTGGAATTAAGAAAGATTCGTATGATTTGGGTGCTTCAATTGATGTCATGGCTTTGTCTATTTATGAATCTTTAAATGTTGATCCACTAAAAGGGATAGGTGTGGTCATCCAACTTGTCGATAGTTTTGTTGTTTACCCCTTTAGGGTCTTAAAGGATGTTTTAGAGAAAGTCAATAAATTGGTTTTCCTTGCTGAATTTTATGTGCTTGATATGAAAGAAGATAATTCTCTTAACTTTACATTTGTTTTGTTAGGGAGGTCATTTCTCAAGACAACTAGAATAAAGATTGATGTGCATAATGATGCACTCACCATGAAATTTGATAGAGAAATCATTAAATTTAATATTTATGATGTCATGAGATATCTTAGGGGTTTGTCATCTATCTTTCTTGTCGATGATATTGATCATTTAGTGCAGAAATTGCTTGTGATAGATGATAAGGACAATTTAAAGATCACATTTGGCAATAACCCCACTGTAAAAAATTGTAGAACATGGAAAAAAAATTTCATCAACGATACTATTCAAGATGCAATCTTTGAGGTAATATCACTTAAACCAACACCAAAATTGTAATTAAAACCCTTACCTATTCATTTGAGCTATATTTTTTTAGGAGAGAGTGAAACCTTTGTAGTGAAAATTGATATCAAAGGATTAAATCTATCCACTTATATGTATAGAATATTAATAGAAGAAGGTTGCAAGCTTTCAAGAGAAGCTAGGTGCAAATTAAATCTACCCTTAATGGAAATTGAGAAGAAGGAGAATTGGAAACTTTTTGATGCAGGTATGATCTACCTAATCTTCAATAGAAAATGGGTGAGTACTATTCATGTTATTTTAAAGAAAACAAGTATAAATGTTATAAAGGATCCTAATAGTGGGTTAGTTCCTACTCATGTTCAAAATGGATGGCGGTTTGTATAGATTTTAGGAAGTTAAATGCTATAACTAGAAAAGATCATTTTCCACTTCCATTTATAGACCAAATGTTGGAAGATATGGTTGGTTATTTCTCACTTTTGTTATCTTGATGGTTTTTTTATTTATTAAATCCCAATTGTGTTAGAAGACTAAGAGAAAACCATCTTCATATGCTCGTCTGATACTTTTAGCTATTACCGCATGCCATTTGAACTTTACAATGTACTAACCACCTTCCAAAGATGTATAGTAAGTATCTTTTTAGATTATATTAAGAAATTTATTGAAGCATTATGTATCATTTTACTTTTTATGGTCATTCTTTTGATGGATGTTTAGCTAATTTAACCAAGGAAATTGAAAGATATATAGAGTCTTGTCGTTAGTTATGAAAAATATCATTTTATGGAAGTACTATTTTAGGTCATATTGTGTACTCAAAGGAAATAGAAGTAGATACATCACAAATAGATGTGATTAAATCCTTACCTTACCCCATAATTGTATAAAAAGTTTGTTCTTTTTTAGTCATGCAAGATTCTATTGACATTGTCTCAAAGACTTCTCCAAGATTGCCCAATCCCTTTATAGATTGCTCTAAAAAAATGACATTTGAGTTTGATGATGCATATAAAGTAGTGTTTGACAAGATAAAGGATTTGCTAACCTCTGCACCTATATTTCAATCTTATGTGTCATACAAGTAACTACATTGTTGATGCTATTCTTAGGCAAAAAGTTAAAATCGCTTCTCATGTTATCTATTATGCTTTAAAAACACTTTGATATTGCACAAAGTAACTAGACCACCATGAAGAAAGAACTTCTAGCTCTTATTTTTGCATTGGATTTTGTCCATATTTTCTTGCTACTAAAGTAGTTATTTATTCTGACCATATAGCTCTCAAATACTTACTCTTCAAGAAAAAGGAAAAACTAAGACTCATTCTTTATTATAAGAGTTTGATTTGACAATACCCAACTAGAAAAGTGAAAAAAAAAAGTACCCGAACACCTCAGTAGATTGTTCATAAGTGAAGCGCCATCCTCATTAAATGACGACTTTTTAAACAAGGATCTCTTTTCCATTCAAGCAACTATACTTTAGTATGCTGATACATTTAACTATTTGATTATGAGAACACTATTAAATGATTTTTCAAGAGCTTAAAATGATAAAATAAAGAGTGATGTTAAACACTATACTTGGAATGATCTTACTCATGAAAATTTTGTTTAGACTAAATTATTCGAAGGTGTGTATCTCAATATGAAATTCCCTCAATTTTAAATTTCTATTATACATATGCATATGGGGAACACTTTGGTCTTAAAAAATAGCTCGTAAGGTGTTAAAGTGTGGATCATTTTGACCTAATTTATTTCATACACGTTTTGTAAAGCTTGTGAGCATTACTAGAAAGTTGGGAACTTAGAAGATAGATATCAAACACCCCTTAACCAACTTTTGTTCATGAAATATTTAGTATACAATATATTGATTTTATAGGTCCTTTTTTCCTTTATATGGTAATATTTGTATACTTCTTATTGTGGATTATGTTTCTAAGTGAGTGAAAGCAAAATCTATTTGTACTAATGATTCTAAAATGGTTGCAAATTTCCTTAAGACTAATATTTACATATCTTCTGAGACTCTTAAAATTATTGCTTTATTTGATTGATTAAAAAAAGGCTTATTTTTCATTTATCAAAATAATATATTGTCTATCAGAATGATTAAATATGTAATTATTTGATTAATCTATTGTTTAGTACTAAAATAACATAATTCAATATAATATATTATACTCATGTTATGTGGATATATAATTTAGTCTATATAAACTAACCTTATATGATTAATTAGCTATAATTGGTGGTCTCTTTAGTCTTTTAGAAAATTTTCAATTTAGTGCCCAAGTTTTTTAAAATTTTCAATTAAGTGATCAACTTTTATAACCTTAATAACTTAGTTCAAAATATTAGTTCTATTTAGTATTTTCTTATTTAGCTAATGGATTTTTTTTATCCATCACTTGTAGGCGTCCACCTAAAAAATTAATTCTCAAATAATTATCCATGTGGATTAAAACATCCAACCCAATATGTGAAAGAGGTTATGGGTTAGGTGTTTTAGTCCACGTAGATGATTAGTTAGTAATTACTTCTTTATATAGACACCTACGTGTCATGAACAATAAATATTATGTTATCCAAATCAGCAAAATATTAACAAAACTAACATTTTGAACTAAGTTTTTAACGTTATAAAAGGTTGGTCACTTGATCAAAAAATTTAAAGGCTTAGGTACTGAATTAAAAAAATTCCAAAAGGTTGGCACTTTAGGATTTGCCATCCCTAAATTCTAAGATCTTGATTATGGTTATTTTTTGATAAAAGAAATAATCAAAGAGCTTATTTTAGTTAATAAAGAAGGTAATGAGAGATAGGTTAGAGCTTGTTAATGACTATAACCAGTTTATTAAGGAATAGAAGGGTTTATCTTTGTATTAATAATCAATTCAACAATACTAAAATTATACCCTAAGCTAGATGATTGTTATCATTTTATTTTATTAAATTGCATTCTTGATGAATTTTCTATTTTTTCTTTTAATATATTTCAATTTTCATCTTAAAATCCCCTTACTTTATTTTGATTTGTTTACTTGGAAAAGGAGATAAGTTTTAACAGTCCGTATGGATTTGATCTTGTGCATCTCTACATACAATTTATCTTTAATTAAGTAAGATTATATTTGTTAGATTTGACACCCACTAAATTTTGGCACTATTGCTAGAGATTTGAAGTTAAAGTGAATTTATTTCTTTTATGCCCCAAAATTCTTGTTCAGTTGAACTTCAAATAAGATCTTGATGTTAAGAAAATAACTAAGAGAGTAAGGAAGGAAACCAAATTATGTGATAAGCAAGCATCTTCCTCTTTATATCCTAAATTAGAACTAACACTTCATTTGACAAAATACTTTAGTGATTCTGAAGTTGAAGCAATCCTAACCAATCAAAAGAGGACCTTAAAAGAATTGGAGGCATTGAATTTAACTTAACAACCTCATTACATTGAATGTCCAAACCTGAATATAAGTGACACGACTCTCCTTTTGGGCTGTGTTGGCACTAGGGAATGGGCAGGCTTAATGCCACCAAAACCCGTAGTAAGCTCAACTTTTCTATATTCTACTAAAATTCGACATGAACTATTCGTTTATCTGATTAATCCTTGTACCTGCTTAATAGGT
>JANITX010000007.1:63666739-63679513 GCA_027564395.1 Erythroxylum ulei
ATAAATCTTAACCATTCATTTATGCGGGCTCCACGTTTATTTATATAGTGCCTACGCGGAATCCGCATAAATGAATGGCTGAGATTCACTGGACACAATAAAACACCATAAAACTAGACAGAGGATCTTGTTCCCAATTTTTGATCCAATCACTCTTTTTTGCTAGAAGTTGCTTCTTTTAATCTACGCAATTTAGTGAGTTAGAATATAATGTGTAATTGACCTTTTCTCTTATTAATTTAATGTTAAAAATTTAATTAATGAAATTTCAATTATAAAAATTATAATTGAAAATTTTAAAAACCGATTGATGTTTAAAAAAATACCAAAAATATAAAAATAACATTTATAAAGGATTTGTACAATCGTTAAATAGAGGTGAGCCTCATTAGTTGAGAAATTGATCTTTACAAGCCCAATCGTTACGATGTGATGATAATCTCAAGAACTTGTGGCCCTTATGATAGTCAGTGTTCCCACTTCACCAACCAGCATCCGACACGTCAGAGTCTGTAAGTTGGATTTTATGGAGCCATCCGCACAGAAATTTCTTCCTCTTCGTTTCAGAATTGCCGCGTCACACGAGAGGAAGAACAAAGACCCTGTCCCTCTCCTCACAAAATCTCAAAATGTCCAAAATTTTGATTTAAAATTTCCAATCTTTCTTGTTAGGGTTTTGCTAATGATCTCTCACAACCATCTCGACGATGTAAGTAACTTTTCCCACACTCATTTTCAGCTTTCCCGTGTTGCCATTTTACGGTTTTTTATTGCGAATTTTGGCAATTCCAGGATGATGATGATTTTGGGGTGATTTTTCAAGTGCTCACAGTTCAAAGCGTACAGGTTTTTTTTTTTTCTCTATTCACTGTTTTATGAATGAATATGTCAATTCTGTCTTATTTTTTTAATTCTGCTATTTCTTGATTTATTTTCATACTTTTTGTTTTTGGCGTGGATTTGCTTGCAAATTTTAGGTGTTAAGCGGAGCTTTATAGGTCTTGAGGATGACGAAGATGAAATCTTTGGGCCTAAAAAGGTGCTAAATTTGTTGACTTGTATAAAAGCAAAAGCATTATTAAGTCTGCGATTCTATTGTAGCACTAGGATTTGTCACTACAATTATGCTGAAATGTACAAAAATGGGTGTAAGCGAGAGTAAACCGTTGTAGTACAAGAGCTTGGGAGCATTGCTAATGCATTCAGTGTATGATTCAAGTCACATTTTCGAGCGGTAGTGAATCTATTCTGCAAGAAATCAAGGCTTTGTCCTTGTGATGCTTCAGTACTTGAGTTTATTTAATATTCCCTCTTTTGAATTCCAAAGGTGACAGTTTGTCATTGGGTGGTGTCAGTAAGTTGCTGAAGCATGCATGTGTTATGTAGGATAATATATTGTTTGTTCAATTATGCAGGGCAGTACAAAGGTTGAAGAAACTGCAATGATTCTATCTCTTCGTGAGAGGCACTGCTAGAACTATTTGTTTTTACTTTTTGAGTCTTAAAAGGAATTTACGTTTCCTGCTTTTGCTAGTTTAGATGCAAATATTTTGGAGTGTTATACCTTTTATGTGGTGGGATTTCTTTTGCAGTCTTGATAATTGTAGAAATACCCTTGCAACATGCCAAGTCTTGATGATGCATGCCTGAGTTAAGGTCCCTGGCTCCTTTAAATTAATGAGATTGTTTGATACTCCTATATAAGTCTATTATTGTTAGTTTCCAGGAGTTTTATCACGTGAATGTCTTGTACTATTTACTTCATTTTTTGTAACATGAAGTGTTATCCATATTCTTACTACCATTTGGCCTGCTAAATTGATTTCAAATTTGTGAGTTAGCTAGTTTGGGCCATAAATTGTTTCTTGACTGCTTTTTGTAACTACTCAAACTAACATTTTTTTCTAACTTCTTTAAAAGTTTCATGTTAGACTCGTATTACAATTGATATGGGTTATTTGTTTCATACGGAACTTGAAGCTGCAAAATTTGAGATTCAATAGTGGGAATCCGCATTTGGGAATGAGTCCTTCATACGGGCTGGTGCATCTCCTGATTAGCACAATACTACAGTGTTGTGTTACCACGTGTTTTTAATGTTTTTTGTTTATGATCATGCTACAAACCTTTTTCTTCTTTGCAAAACCTGAACTTGTGATCATTATATCCAGAACTTGAGATCCTCTGAGGAATCTTTGAAAGAACAGGGCATTGATCTTTCTTTACTCTGGAATCACAGCAAGTCATTATTTGCTATCTAGGACTTAACGTTTTGTCTTGTTCATCATTACAGCTAGAAAAAGCAAAGGAAAAAGAAGCTGCCTTCATTTTAACATTTGCTAAACAATAGCAGTAGATAGCAGAGTTGAAGGTGAAATTCTCTCTCTATCTATGTACGTTTGTGTCTGTATGTGTCTCTGTATCAGCTTATAAGTTTTTATTGGTGGATGAACGGGAAAGTTTCTGGAGCACTTTTCATCATATGATCTTGTGAGGGCTTGAAATTCAATGCAGTATCACCATTCACAGTTTATTTGGAAGAAACTTATATTTGTAGGGAATTGGAGAATGGGTTATGGAGAATATCTTCCTAAAATGGTTTAGACAAATTAGGATTGTAGTTCCAGGGAGGTGATGTTAAACACTATAAGCACGATTTGAACTTGATGACTGTCCACAAATTTTTATGCCAACTTAAACTAAATTTATTTTTCTTATACATTTTTCTAAATCTTACTTAAAAGTAGAAGCTTTTTCATTTATGATTATGGTTCTTTCATGCAATCTTCAAAACTTTGTAACCATTTTATACTAAGTTTAACTCTTAATTTTACAGCCTGCATTACGGGATCCTAAATCGCAACTCAATACCTCCATCAGTACAGGTCTGAACGAATGTCAGAATCTTCTTTCTTGAATTGAACGTAATTTTGCCTTATTGAAGAAGGCATTGTTCAATGTTGGTTGTGGTTTTATTAGGAAAGGTATTGTTATTGTATGGTTTAAAAATTGAAACAAGTAATTGTCATATGTGTTCACTTGGTGGTGATTGGCAAGCATCTCATATCTGCTATTGGATTTCAACTTTTACAGTTTTACTCCACTTCCCTTTATTACTTGTATGTCACTCTAGATTCCATATTAGAATTCGCTCAAATATCTTGGATTCATGGCACTTAAATTAGTACCGTATTCTTGAAATAGTATAGCCTGGTTTTCATAAATAATATTTCTTAGTTTGTTCAACTTTTCTATTGGCTTTATCTGGTTTTGCTTGACCTGATAGGCAAGGAGGCTCCTGTTGGATCCAGCAATACATGAGGAATTCACACGCTTAAAGGTTTGCTTAACATATTCCCTAGGCATGCCAATCTGGCATCAGTTTACATATTTAGTCTTGGCATAAAACAAAGATTATATTTCTTGAAAATGCGGTTTGTTTCTTTCTTTGTCCCTTACCTTTCCTCTTGATACGTGTGGTTATTGGAAACAATGATCAGAAGTGCCTTTCTGCATAACTGTTTGCCGTTTTCTTTTCTATTACTATAGAATTTGGTTCAGGAAAAGGACAAAAAGGTGAAGGAGCTGCAGTATAATATTGCGACTGTCAATTTACTCCGCAAATTAACATGGGAAAGATTCTGATGGCCAAATGTAGGACCCTATAGGAGGAGGAAATCAAGCAGCTGAGGGAAAGGTATTTCTTTCCTATTATATGTATCTGTTATGGCGTGCGTATGAGGATGCAGGACGGTTGGTGGATGATCAATTGCTTGAGCAAATCGTTCTACATCACCATCCCAACTCTTTTTTTTTTCTTTTTAACAAGCGATGTGGAGAAATCCAATGAGTTGGTTATTTTCTAACTTTATTTGTCTAGTTGCTGAATCTTATATTCAGAGAATGATGCGTAGGTTGCAGGTACTCCTTGTCATTTTATATATAAGATGGTCTTTTCTATGCAATGTACTTGATCAGACGTCGCAATCGTCCCCATCAACATTTATCTGTTTTATGTCACCTAAATTATGGCGTCTTTTCATTATTATTTTAATTTGTGAATGTAAATGTTTTGGCAGGTGCTTATGTTACGATAAAAAGCTGGAAGAGAAGGATGGTAAGCTCAACAGACAAAGGCAGGAGGTGCAACGAAATAGCCGAGTGAAGGAGGGAAAAACCGATTTTACTCCTAATAAAAGTAAAACTATGAACGACCCAGTTGTGATATTGATAAAGAAAACAGAGTTGAATCGGGATGAGATCTTCTGAGTTGTTTAATCAGTTCTTACTCTAAGTTATGACATTTCATCCGTCCCAGTTGAACTATGCTTCAACTAATATGAAGTAATGAGATGGTTTCTATTGATTTGAATTTTATTTAATGCAAACATTATCAGCTTTGCACACCACACATGATTGTTGTATGCATTTGGACTATGAAATTGACACTGGTCAACTGTATAGAGAAGAAACTTCTTACGAACAGAGTCACTAAAACTTACCTGTCCCTTAACAGAGTCACTTTTGCCTCATTAGGAGCTACCACTACCATCGGGAACAATGATCTTGGAGTGAGGAGAACTTAGAAACAAGTGGTTGGGGATAAATCTGATTCCTCATTGGTTTATAGCCCTCCTGTTGAGAAAGATGGAAGAACTATGGTGGCCCCTAGCCTAGAGGAATTGCAACAAGGGGCTCGAACATGGGAAGCTATATTGGTGGGTTTTTTCATGAAAAAGAGGCCAGTTTTTTCGATTATTCAAGCATGGATTAAGAGAAATTGGAATGGAAGGGGACCTCAAGAGGTCATGCTTTCGGAAGAGGACAACATCATCTTTACCTTTTCTTCCAAATCGGAAGCCCAAAAGGTCATTGAAGAGGGGCCTAGGCATGTATCCTAACTCCTCCTTTTTCTCCAAATTTGGCAATTAGGAATGGAGCTTGAGAAAATTCGATCAAAGAACATCCCTCTATAGATTAACATCCACAATATTCCTTTGAAATATTGGACTACTAAGGGCTTAAGTATGCTTGCAAGTTATTTGAGCAAGCTAATTTGCATGGATGAAAATACAGCTTCGAGGAAACGTGTAGAATTTGCTAGATTATGTGTGAGCATGAATCTAGCTAAGGAATTGAAAGATAGTATTCCTATTCTTCGCTTGGCAGATGGAAATTTACTGCGAGAGGATCGGGTGATGGTCACTTACCAATGGAAACCTTCCCTTAAATTACAAGGCAAGACATGGAAACTGATTGGCAAATTATTCATCAGGGGTGACTATTGGGAAGTGATGGGACTTGAGCATATTGAGAATAATGAGGCAGAAATCTTATTGAAAAAGGAGGAGCACATGCTAGAAGTAGAGCAACATGACAAGGTTCCTTTTAATTTTGCAATTTTAACAAGCTCTACTAACATTAAGCACGAGGAAGAATTAGTAACTAGCAAACAAAAGGCAACCTCTATAGCTAAAGGCACACCTAAATTGAAGGAAGGAGGGGAGGATGAAGCTCCTATTGTAGCAACCCATAATGAAGACTATTCAGGGGACAACATGATGGAGTGTAGTTCTACGAACTTGAGGGACCAACAACACTAATTCAAGATGAGCTCTTTGAGCCAGTTACCTATAGGAAAAACACTCGGACCAGTAAGAAAAGATCCAAGGGGAAAACCATCTAATTATGTCAGTAGTTATCTGGAATATGAGAGGAATAAATAATCCTTCAAAGCTTTATGCTTTAAAGGATTTTGTGAAACAGGAGAAACCGATGGTATTTTGTATGTTAGTGACAAAAATTAAGGAGGATAATCTAAATAACCTAAATTGTTTGTGCAGCAACTGGAACTTTATATCCAATCACCAAAGCGATGCTTATGGAAGGATAATTGTTGCCTATGATGACTTTTTTGTGAAGCTAGAAGTGCTGGTGTCCAATCCTCAATTTTTGCACAATCAAATTTGGTTTAAATTAGCAAACATAAGGATTATAGCTACTTTTATATATGGTTTCAATACTACATTTCAAATAGCAGAACTCTGGAACTTTCTTCGAAGGATTAAGCCCTCTATAAGTTCCCCGTGGATGGTGGGGGTGACTTTAATACAACTCTGTTAAGATCTGAAGCTTAGGGGAATTGCAATCTATAGAAATACACTACATATCTTTTTGATTATATACAGGATGTTAAACTAGTTGATCTAAGGGCTACAGGTCATGAATATACATGGTCTAACAAGCAGAGTGAAAATTGGAACATTCGAAAGAAATTGGACAGACTTATGGTTAATGGGGAATGGCTCTCCTCCTTCTCATTCAGCTATACTAAATTCCTTGATCCGGGAATTTTGGAGCACACTCCTATTAAGCTTATGGATCTATTCTCTTCCTACAAACCACAACACCCCTTTAGATTTAATAATTTTTTGGCTGAAATGGAGGGCTTTCATCAAGCTATACAGAAAGGCTTGGATTTTCCATGTTATGGGACAAAGCAATACATATGTCTCCAAAAGCTTAAGGCCATAAAGCAGGAGTTAAAGATCCTTAATAGGAAGAGAGGGTGGAACATTACTAGGGAGATTGACATTTTTAGAGATAAGCTTCATTCCTTACAACTGGCTTTGGCTACCAACCCTATAGATGAAAACCTAGCTTCAGCTAAAAAGGAGGCTCTGAAACAATATCTAGAAGTTGTGGAAAATCAACATTCTCTTTTGAGACAGAGATCTAGGATCTCCTGGATTAAGGAGGGGGATAGATGCACTAAGTTTTTCTTTAATTCCCTGATTCACCGCAAGCACACTAACAAAATCCACTCCATTAAAGCTGAAGATGGAAGGGAGGTTTTTTGGTCAAGAAGAGGTAGCAAAAGATGCTCTATCTTTTTACAGCAAGCTACTAGGGACAAATTGTTCCACTACTTTTAGGGACTTCGACCTAAGCCAGTTTGTAACTTCTAAAATCCCAGACCAAGAAGCTCACAAGCTTATTAGGCCTGTAACTGCTCAGTAAATTGACCAGGTGGTATTTAGCATGAATGGCTCTAAAGCCCCAGGCCCTGATGGCCTAAATGGCTTTTTCTATCAGAAAACATGGTCTTGCTCGGGAGGAATTATCAAAGAGGCAGTGTAGGAATTTTTCTCTAAAGGATTACTCCTAAAGCAAATCAATAAGACTTTCCTCTACCTTATTCCTAAGCACCCCAACCCGAATTCATGGATTGATTACAGGTCGATATTGTGCACCAACTTTCTCTATAAAATTATAGCCAAGGTAATGACTAATCGAATGAAGGAGGTTTTGAAGTTTCTCATTAGTGACAATCAGGGGGCATTTCTAGCTAGCAAAGATATTGAAGACATTATTCTTTTGGTTCAGGAACTCCTAAAAGGGTATACCAGCAAGAGGGTCCCTCCAAATTGCACCATTAAGGTTGATCAACAGAAAGCCTTTAATAGTGTAAACTGGGGATTCTTACTTAAGCTGTTGAAAGAAATGAATTTTCCCTTAACCTTTATTAATTGGATCAATCAATGTATATCTACTACTTCCTATGGGATTATAATTAATGGGAGTCCTACTGGATTATTCAAAGGAAAAAAAGGCCTCAGGCAGGGAGATCCCCTCTCCCCCAACCTATTCCTTATATGTATGGAAGTCCTAACACAATTGCTCAAATATAACATCTCTCGGGAGCCAAGATTCAAATATCATTCAAAATACAAAGGGATTTCACTAAAAATTTATGTTTTGCAGATGATCTCATCCTTCTATGCCGAGCTAGTGTGCATTCAGTTTCACTTTTGATGGATACTCTTTCTGAGTTTAAAGAGATGTCTGGTTTATGTACCAATTTACACAAGAGCTTCATTGTTCTCTCCAAGAGTGCCTCTCATCTCTCAAATGCCTTAGCTCATACTACTAGTATGGAAATCAAACCTCCTCTTCTAAACTACTTGGGGATCCCTATCTCCTCTAAAAGGCTTAGGTTTTGTGAATGCCTTCCATTGGTAGAGAAGATTTAGAAGAAATTATCCTTGTGGACACACAAAACTCTATCCTATGGGGGTAAGCTCCAGTTGCTCAAGTCCGTTCTTCTGTCCATGAACACTTACTGGAGCTCATACATTTTCCTCTCTAAAGGTTTGGCTAAAACAATTGAAAGGCTGCTGAAACAATTCTTGTGGGGGCATAAGAATGGGGAAAAATGAATGGCTAAAATAGCTTGGCAGTCTATATGCAAACCCAAGGAAGAAAGGGGACTGGGCATCGATTCCATAGTTAATAAAAACAGACTCCTTATGTCTAAAAGAATCTGGAGACTACTAAGTGATCAGGAATCTTTATGGGCCAGATGAATGCATACTTATGTTTTAAAAGGTAGAAGTTTCTGTTCTCTCAAGCCTAAGCCTGCCTACACTTGGTTTTTCAACCAACTCCTAGGTATAAGAGAAGAGCTTTATCAGCACATCACTTGCCAAATAGGGGAGGGTGATAAAATATCATTTTGGTTTGATAATTGGTCCGGAAATGGCCCTTTAATTCATAACAACATGGCCAATTCTCTATTACACCGCATCTTTAAGAATGCTAAACTCCAGGCTATGTTTTCTAATGGTGAGTGGACCCTTTTTGTGGACGAGATTAATTGCCTACACATTCCCCCCTTGTTCGACAGGGGGAGAGGGATACATACCTATGGAGGGGAATTCCACTTTCGGAGGTTACTACTAAGGCAATTAGAACAGTCAAGGCACATGATAGGGTAGGATGGGACACTCTTGTTTGGAACAGAATCCTCAGACCAAATGTGAACTTTCTGCTTTGGTTGGCTATGAGGAATAGGCTGAGCACAATGGACCAACTCAACTTCTTGACCTCCCCTAAACAGTGTATCTTCTGTCATCTAGTGGAGAAATCCAGAGACCACCTTTTCTTTGACTGTAGCTTCTCCAGAACACTACGGTTTACGATCTCAACACTCTGTGCACCAGACCTAAATGTCTGGGAACTTCTAGTCATTATGCAAGAGCTACCTAATTTGCACTTGTCAAAATATGACAAAGACATAACCTTGCTATCGATGGCTACCTGTGTTCAGTTTATATGGCATGAGAGGAACTGCAGAAGATTCAAGAACTGCAGAAGATTCAAAAACCAGACAACTGCTCTGACCTCCCTCACCGAGATCATCATTACAAGTATTAGAGAGCAACTGATTGTTAATTAGTTACAGCTATATTGTAGTGGGAGAATGGCATATCCTAGAAGACGAGCTACGTAATCCCACACACAACACTATGCAGAAACTAGAGTACCAATTTGATTTACATCACTTGTCCTCTCCCTTTCTGAACATCTATCGAAACTTGCTTACTTGATCTGTCCGGATCTGGCTTTGCCCATCGTCGCCCCTTTCTGGAATGCTAGAAGGTGTCACTCTCTGCTGCTCTGCTAATGTATGACCATCATCCCCCTTTTGACTCTTTCGACTCTTTCTGACACGCTAGAATGCAATCCCGAGTCCTTCTTTAACATGAACATCATCCCCCAGATGGCACGCAATAATCGCCTCTGGAAATCCAATAGGCAACAAGTCAATCGCTATTCATCCTACTGATATAGCGATTCCTCCTACCAGCCGAATTGGGAAATTGGTTCGAAGACATGAGAAAGTTCTAGGTCATTTTGCCCTAAAAATTGGGGAGCCTCTCGAGTGGTTGTTTTGTGTGTAACTTGAAACATCATATTCAACTCCGTTTACATCTCCTGGGCTCTTAAATTGTGTTTATTGATTAAGCGTCTGAACTCTTCAAATGTATAACCTCCTTTCTTAACGAATTTTTTTAAATTTCTAAAAAAAAAGAAAAGTTGATCAGTTTAGAGCTTTTATTGTTGAATTGATCAAACCGATTCAATTTTTAATCAATGGTAATAACATTAAGAAATTACATAATAACAAAAATTAAAAATTTAATTTATAAATGAAACAAAAAAATCTTATATTAGTAATAACTGAATGAAATTTATACATATCTCATTTTAAACATTAATATTTACATCATTATAGAAAATTTAAAGTTTTTTTTAAAATTGAGTACAATATAGATTGTATCAACTATTTCTTTAATAAATATTTTCTCACGACCTTATTTTAGGCTTAATTTTATCATAAATTTAAATTTAATTAGTTAGTAGCAATGTTTTATAGGTTTATACATCCTTTTAATTTTTTTTTCTCTTTTAATGTGAGATTTTGACCTTCACATCATTTGTTATATTAAAATCTCTCTTGTTTTGTTAGGGTATAAATCTCAGGCACAAATATTATTTGCATATTTTGTCTAAATAATTCAAGATGAGAATGAGAAAAATATATATTAAATTTGCAAAGTGGATTTTCACGGTTCGACAATTTTACCTATGTCCACAAGCAAAGGCAAGAGAAGTAATTTACTAACAAAAATGGAGAATACAAATAAATTGGTGTTTAACTCTCAACCCAAATCCCCAAGTACAACCCAATAATCTCCCAAACATACAACATAAGAGTATTACTAAAATTCCTAGAAGGAATTCTCTTAAGTGTTGTATAATCACACAATAACAAAAAAGAGAGATTTGTATCTAAAGCTTCATCTACTCCATTTATTTATTAGTAGATGGAACAAAGAAAGTCATAGAAAAATCATAAAAAAATCTACATGAAGATTTTAGTCATTTCATGCATGCATTTTGTGTATATGGATGGTGTCCTAAAGATGTCAATAATGTGGTGCTATTTATAACTTTCTCATTTACTTGCCAAATTATTTTTCATCTCCTTATTAATTTTATAGACATTTTTTTCAACATTCTCCACCTTCAATTAAATTTAATTAAGCTCATAACACTTCTCCACCTTCTCCAAAATGCGCCAAAGGGATCTTCAATTTTGACAGACACCAATTAAGTCCAAGTAATGCTTGAACTTAGCACCAAGGAGATTCTTTTATAGCTTATCAGTAGGATTCTTTGTAGTAGTAATTTTGTTCAGCAAAACATTCCCAGTGGCAACAAAATTTCTAATAAAATGGTACCTGACGTCAAATGAATAGCACGTTGACTATCATAGTGGACTACTATCACTTCTTCTTTTGTACTGAGTTCACCAAGCAAACTCTTAGCTAAATTGTTTCCTTGACGGCCTCTGTCAAAGCAATATCCTTTACCTTTGTTATACATAACATTACAATGGGTTGTAAAGATGCCTTCCAACTAATTGCATAACCTCCTTATGCAAAGACATACCAAGTAATTAATCTTCTTTTATATCAAGATCACCAGCAAAATCTAAATCAACAATGCCTTCAAGATAGCTCTTTGATCATCCAATTTGCAAATAATAATTGGTGGTACCTCGTAGATATCGTAAAATCTATTTCACCACTTCCTAGTACTTTATTCCAAGATTAGCCATATATCTGCTAACCACTAATAACATGTGAAATATCAGGATGTGTGCACACCATAACATATATGAGACTTCCAACTGCACTAGCATAAGGAACGTGAGACGTGAGTTCCTCTTCTTCACTTGTTTGAGGAGATTGAGCAATTTGAAATGAGCAACGAGTGGGTGTTAAGTCAAAATGACTTTAAGATTAATAATTTTGATGGAAACCAAATAATAATGAAAGAAGAAAGTAAGACGAAGCGCAGACAAAATGAGATGGAAGCAAAATGAGACGGAAGCAAAGTGAGATGGAAGCATATACAAAAATGAGATGGAAGCAAAATGAGATCGAAGTAAAATGAGACGGAAGAAAGTGAGACAGAAGCAGATACAAAAATGAGACGGAAGAATCTAAGATGAAGACCCGATACCACGTCAGATGAATAATCAGTTTGAGTTAGTTACAGAACTCAACTGAATAACTGTTTCTTCAAAGATCAAGAAACAAAAAGAAAGAAGCGGTTATCAAGAAGCAGTTGAAGACGAAGGCTATAAATACGAGTCGGATTTGAAGACTGAAGAAGTTAGATATTTTAAAAAGTTACACGAGTGAATTCAAAGTTATGAAAGTTACAAAATCATTGTATTCATTGAGCTAAACTCTAGAGCTATATTGTCTATAACAAAGCTCGAAACATCTTTCAGTAGAAAGAAGAAAAGTTGAAAGCCTGAAGAGGCTAAGTGAAAAGAATATTTGTTGTAAGAGACCTGAAGAGGCTCGGTGAAAAGAATACTTGTATTTTTTAGAAGTATAGTGAAATCTTAGAAAGGATTCTGAGGACTGGACATAGCCTACGGTTTGGGGTGAACCAGTATAAATTTGTTGTGTCGATTCTTACTCTCAACTCTCAACGTTTAAATTCTATTGTTTTATACAAGTAATTATAAGCGAAATACAATACGTCATGATACTGTTATTCAACATTTCTAAAAAAAACAAGTTTTCAAAAGAATTTTTAAAAAGGAGATTGTATTCAAGAAAAAGAATACACAATTCAACCCTCGTTCTTGTGCATTTTGTATATCGAATATTAAGTCTATACTAACGTGTGATTTATTTCAATTGGTATCAGAGCTCGGTGTCCAAGAACCACCGTCACAAAGTGTGGATAAAGATCTATGGCAGAATCACACATATATATAGTTGAAGGCACCTCTGTCACTAGACCTCCTGCGTTCAATGGAGATGACTACCATTACTGGAAAGACAGGATGAGGCTCTTCATTGAATCTACTCATATCGACCTTTGGGAGATAATAGAAAATGGACC
>JANITX010000007.1:63844347-63855855 GCA_027564395.1 Erythroxylum ulei
TGCTTTTCCCGAGGCCTTCCTAGGAGGTCACCCATCCTAGAACTACTCTCACCCAAGCACATTTAACCTCGGAGTTCCGATGGGATTCGGTGCATTAGGCCATGAAAAATGTGTCTGTAAGGGAGAGGTATCCGTACTCTTATAAGGCGCACTTCATTCCCCTCTCCAACCGATGTGAGATCTCACACTCTCTAACCCCCTTATCTGTGAGCAGATAATATCTGTAAGCGGGTGATTTGAGTCGTTACAAGTGATATCAGAGCCGGTACCCAAACCGTTGTACCAGCTAGGCTGGACCCCAAAGGGGGCTAGGCCTTAAGGGGTGGAGAGTGTGAGATCCCACATCGATTAGAGAGGGGAACGAAGTACGCCTTATAAGGGTACAGATACCTCTCCCTTATAGACGCGTTTTCCATAATTTAATGCACTAGATCCCATCGAAACTCCGAGGTTAAATGTGCCTGAGTGAGAGTAGTTCTAGGATTGATGATCTCTTGGGAAGGTCTCAGGAAAAGCAAAATCGTGAGGGTTTGGCTGAGCCAAGGCCCAAAGCAGATAATATCTGTAAGCGTGTGATCTGAGGTGACACACATAGTCTTGCTCACCCAAATAGACTATGTAATCTGGTGAGATAACATGTCGCCTCTCTCTGGTATATCTGAGCAACTGCATAGGTTCTTGTACCTCAGAAACTTCTTCTTGAACAGCTATAGGTTCCTGTGCCTACATAGGCACGGTACTTGGACCTACATCCACCGGACCTGACTGTATGAGAAGCAGATATCAAATAATCATAGTATCCATCCTATTATCTCCTAAAGGAAGTGAAGATCCTTCCTTATCATGGACATCGTATTCGAGAAACTTAGTCGTCTGCGATTCTAATATTCTAGCCCCTCCTTCTCTACAGTAAAATCTGTAGCCCTTTGAGTGGTCGGGATAACCTACCAAATAGCAAAGAGTTGAATGAGGTTACAATTTGCTCTCATAAGGATTATACAACCTTACCTCAGCAAGGCAGCTCCACACACGAATGTGTGCAAGACTTGGCTTCCATTCCTTTCAGAGTTCAAAAGGCGTCTTTGGTACTAACTTACTTGGGACTCTATTGAAGATATACAATGTAGTCTTGATAGCTTCACCCCAAAATTATTCGGGTAAGTTAGTCCTGCTCTATATTGTCTTCATCATGTCCTTTAGGGTGCGATTGCATCTTTCTGCCACACCATTTTGCACAGGACTACTTGGCATAGTGAACTAAGCCACTATTCTAAATGATTCCAAATACCTGGCAAACAGACCCTTTTCTTATCTTGCAACCCCATGTCTGCCATAGTATTCCCCTCCTTTGTCAGATCTGACTATCTTTATTGATTTTCCCAATTGGTTTTCAACCTTAGTCTTAAAGATCTTTAACTTATCCAAAACTTCAGGCTTTTACTTAAGCAAGAACACATAACCATAGCGGTAATAATCATTTATAAATGTCAGAATTATGTAGCATTTCATAACGTGACTGTATAAGGACTACTAATGTCTATATGTATAAGGTTCAATAAACCAGAAGTATGAGTTGACCCCTTTTTCTTTATCTTGGTCAACTTACCTCTACAACAATCGATACATGTTTCTAGATCACTGAAGTCCAAAGTTGGGAGATTGTTATCCTTTATCAATCTCTTAACCCTCTCTCTGGAAATGTGGTCGAGACGTTTATGCCACAACATGAATGATGTTTCCTTTATAAAGGGTCTCTTTTAAGTAACAGGTTCAGTAACATAAGAAGAGGCATACATTTCATTAGGAGTAAGCCACTTTCTATACAATCCGTAGGATAACAAGGCAGTTCCGATATGTCTGTATTGATAGAAATATTTACAACTAAAGTATCAAATACAAAACAAAAACCTTCTTTATCCAAAACTGATATAGAGATCAAGTTTCTTCTAAAAGACGGTATATAAAATGTGTTTCGTAAAATTAATAGAAACCCGTATCAAGGTTTAATCCTACATCTCCTACATATAAAACATCCACCTCTTCATTGTTGCCAACCATCAGCTTCTCCTCTCCTTTAGTCAACCTTCTCCTGGATTTGAACTCCTGCATTGTGGAAGTAACATGGTTAGAAGCTCCGCTATCTAACCACCAAGAACTTGATGTGGTTATAGCTACATTGGATTCATGAATCATAAAGGTCAAGGAGTTACCTAACAGTTCATGCTTAACCTTCCATAGCTTATACTTCTCGCAATCAGACTTCCTATGCGCCTTCTTCTTGCAAAAGAAGTATGTGGCCCATTTTCAGTGCTGGACTGCCTAGTCTGAATCTTCGGAGAGGGTTTAGGTTTCTTACCCTTACCCTTAGGCTGTTAGGGCTTAGCCTTTCTCTTGCCTCTGATAGCTACAAACATAGCTGTATGAGGAGAACTCTCAATCTTCTCCTCCAATGCAGCATACCGGGAAATCAAGGCATTGATGTCCCAAGACTTATCCTACGAGATGTAGAAGGTAGCCAATATCTCAAACTCTCGAGGGAGAGTATTTAGTGCTTGATGCATTATGAGATTATCAAGAATTGGTACATTAAGAGCCTTAAGCCAAGTCTGAAGGTGTAACATCCTGATGATGTACTCTCAGATGCCTCCTTCTCCTGTATACTTCAAAGAGAATAGCTCCTTAATCAAGGTGCTCTGCTCCGCATGAAAAGATACCTTGTATCTCTGGAAAATGCCATCCATGAACTCCTTTGCTATGGTCATATCCGGTAATCCACTCAGCAGATGATCTGGGATTGGTCTCTTGATGGTCAAATGACACATCCTATTTGACCGCTCTTAGACTGTCATAGCTGCTTTATCAGCTTCTGAGCTGATATTCGTAAGTAGAGAAGGTCTCTCAATGTGCATCGCCATGCTGACGTTAGCCATCTCCAATGAAAACTCCACGTCCTTCGTCCACTTATTGAAATTGAAACCATTTAAGGTCTCAATTGTGACAACATTGTTGTTTACAGAAAAGGTGGCTTCAAGATAGAAAAAACAATGTAAAAAAACAGTTTAAATACAAGACAACAATGATAACATTATCTATACAGAGAATCTGATCATACATATTATGAAACACCTATAGGATGAATACATAATATATGCAATTAGACCTCTATATAAAAGCAATCAGAGTACAAACCATTAACTCTTATGACACTACCACTTGTGGGTGAATAGATCATTTAAGCGACGACTTTCCTCCATCTAATGCCTTTATGTAAATATCAAAATCTCATATAACGTCAACACCTGTGGGTTGAATAACCAAACATGAGACCAGAGACGTCCCCCAACATGCACGCGGTACAATCCAAATACTGGCTTGAACGACCACTGTGGTGACTACAAGCTTACCAGTACCCAAAAAGACCACAAACACAAGGGATACATCTTTTCATCCTTATATTCTATATGAACATAATATATGTGAAAATTAATTATAACTATAAAAACTAGATTCATGATCAAATAATCACATATCAGTACTGAAAACATTCTCTTTAAACTTTATTTAAGACTTATATATATAAAATCTCAATAAGAGTGTCTATCGTATTTTTCCCGAATACCAAACCTACCACACGAGACATAAAACTTTAAGTGTCTCCCTCATGTGCAGTTCAGAGTACGAAAATGCGCTCAAAATTTGCTTTAAAAATTTTTAAAAACTTTTTCAGAATCTAATTAACAAAGTAATACATCCAGAAAATTGAAAAGACCACTTAAAAAATTCCCCGAACTCGAAAACTGACTCAAAAGGACCCAAGGCACCTTTTACGGGAATTATGAATTTTTTTGGTGCTGATGTCAGCAGTACTGTAGAGTTGATGTCAGTGTAGCATTGTGCGCTAATATCAATAGGAGCGTGAAACAAGGGCGCTTGTGCATTGCGTGCTCACAAACAAACTCACGCTTGACACCATGTGTAACACGTAGGATTTATTACGCGTCCCGGATCGTTTATGAAAGGGTTAAAAATGAAGAAAATGCGAAATACCTGATTTCAGTTCCATCCATTGTTCTGAAGCAGCTTCCGATGCCTTTCTTCAGTTTCCTTAAGACGTAAGCACTCTTAATGGGTCAGAGGGTCCGTATGCTTACGAATTATATAACTAACTGAAGGAGACCTTAACCTTTATATATAGCTTCCATATCGGGTTTCCTCATCACAAGTCTGATATGAGTCCAGTCTATACTAATTGGGATCCATTTTTCTCCCGGACTTCGACCCATTAATTCAGCTCATTTATTGGGTCACTTTATTACTTTTGTTAAGATCGAATTATGTAACTTAACCGATAAGTTATTAAAAACCTGAAAATACAATTAATAGTTATCTAATTTATAGAGAAGGACAAAAATGTCCAACATGTTTAGTTTAGTTTAGTTTGAAAATAAATGATGACAACAAATAAAAGGAGAAAGATAGTAATAATACGGCTAAACGTGAAAATACATATAATTTTATAGTTTCGTATTATTATCATTTTTTAATCTATCAGGAAACTTAAATTTAAAAGTATAGTTTATTATAATTTTTAAATTCTGGTTTTAAATAGAATAAAATAAAATATTTAATATTAATATAATTATATTTATGTTACTGATAATAACTAAATATTAAGTAGATTTTAGAGACAGATTTTACTTAATAATATAATTCTTTTAATATTATTAATAATATTTTGTAATTTTCATAAATTATGAAATTAAGTAAAAAATTAATTGTCAGAAAGAGATTATAAGTTGAATTTTTTAGTTCACCTAAATATTTGCTTTGAATTTTTTAATTCACATAAATATTTAGTTAATAATTAATTTTTGACATGAAGGCCTAGATAAAGAAGATTTTGTTAACAAAATAGTAACAAACTGAGCTACTAAGATTATAAAAAATTGAAATTAAGAAATTTGGAGTCTATTATCTCTAATATAAACTCTGATATGAAAATGATCCAAGTATAAGAAAACGTAAACATCATGCATCCATTTAAATATAAGAGAGCATGCTTTCCCATCCAAGGTAAACTATAGGAAAAAAGATACGTTGTCAATTCTCTTATGGCTACTTTCAAGTAGTCAACTCTTTTTGGAAGCGGAAACGGTTGAAGTGATGAATTTTCCCGAGTTGACTCATGTAGGTTTAACTCACACGTTTACAAGTAAAGCTAATCTACACAGTAAGTCTGCACTTAAAAAATCTCCAACACCAATCAATGTCTTCATCCAAACGCATCCCCTGTTCAGTGTACGAAGTTCAATCCATCGGTTATTCACAAAGCATGTCAAAACTGATGAGAAAACCCTTTTGGCTTTTGCTCGTATTTCTACTAGCCAAGCACGTAAATCTTTTCTCCTTTTTTTATTCTTATGTTTAACAAGAAGGAAACAATATCAAACAATGAATCTGCACTTAATCATAGGTATCGTGTGTTATCGTTTTTCGAGATCTGGCATGTAAAATAGCAAAGCTGCAAATTTTCCAGGAAAATATCAGGAGGATTTCTTGGTTCCTGAGGAAAATCTCTTGTCGGAAGCCTTACCTAGGGTGGTCTACGCCCTTCTGGCGCATTTTAGAACTATCACCCCGTCACCCATCACGCCGTTTCTGGAGCCTCAGTATTTGGCTTCCCTTATTATGGTTGCTTAGTCCAAGTTCAAGAAATACCACTCTTTTCTCAAGAACTCAATAACATGTTGGTTATTGGTCCTTGTTTCTCCATTTTTTTTTTCTGTTAATGGTTTTCTTGCTAATTCAAAAACTATTTCCAGTAACTTGACTACTTCTCTGCTGCGAAGACAAAAAATCCAATGCTTTTTTTTTTCCTCGGCAAAGTTTAGTGTATTTCGTGAAATGAAAAGGCTCTGAGAACCCTTGACCCTTCTCTTCTATTCCTCCTTTGCTCACATCTTCTTGAACGTTGTCTTGAAAGAAGGGCAAGCTCTGTTTCTTTCAGTACTCTTGTTTTTGTAACTCTAATTAGTCAAAGTTTGCCAGACAGATGGGGAAGTTCTCAATGAGGCACTTGCTTGTGGTTTCTGTAGCTCTGAACGTTAGCTTGCTTTTGAGGGTAGTCTTCGAAACTGGGACTGAGCGTCTTGATGGGGTAGCACTGCTAAAGCAAGTAGTCGGTGGTGGTGTTCTGGCTGAACTGCATGCTTATCGCCAGACACACAAGGCTACCTCATCTTCTTCTTCTAGTTCACCTTCCACTGCGACACTGGTCAACTACACGGAGGACAGAGTCATCAATCTTGACCAGTAAGTGCTGACTAACTCACTCTTTGTCATTTGCATCTCCTAATTTTTTGTTCGATGTCAATCAATTACCTCTGAAAAGGTTCATTATTGTTTTCGCCCATTCCCTTCAAACTGTTAACGTGGTTTTTGGTTGGCAGAGTTTGGTGTTGTCTTCTCAAAATTTACATTTGCCTTTTCTTCTTTAAAATTTTTCCCATTAAATGGTGATTTTGTGAGGAATTGGTAAAGTTTTTTTTTATTAAGATCGAATAACAAAAATAAAATGTTTTTAAAAAGTTACGTACATCTCTTCCAACCCGAAAAGCGTGGAGTTTACTTTTAAACGGCTCTTTCCAAGCCTTCTGGCAGAGTTGCTGAAGACAGGTCCTTTTCTTGGGGTATTCAGACGTTATACTGTTGGCAACAAATTTTCTGTTCCAAAGACCTGTTCCGTCTGTTCCCCTGTTGAATCGTTGAGGTCAAAAAGGAACAGGTGAAAATGGGTAGGGGAACTAAACTACACTTATGGTTCATGTTAGACTTGGGCGTGGTGGCGAGTGATTCACGGTCTTTTCGTACTCCGTGATGATAGCTGTGCTTTTTTGTCATTTCTCTGTTCCCAGCTCCCAAGTTGAGGGGTGAATCACTACTGATACTACTGCAAATTGAACTGACCTCAACTTTGGGTTTAGAGCACCTGTTTTTGTTGGCTAGCCTATCATCCTATTTTATGATCATCTTGCCCTTTGGTTGGTGCTTATTACACTTTGACCACACCATCATTGCCCTCCTCACTAACTGCTACTCTTGTGCCCTTGTGGACCTCAAACAGCTAAAACAAATCCTTAAAAAGCAATCTTTAAACATTTTTGGCTTTGTTAAATCTTACTTTAGCCATTGTCATCGTTAAGTTTGAGAACCAAAGTGCACGTTTGTGGGTCCTCGGGGGTCAACTTTTTTGCGGAATGCATGCAACGGGTTTTTGGCCTTTCGGAAGATCTAAGAACAAAGTTTATTTTAGGCGTGAGAGTGTCAGAGATCTGAAAAGTGAAGTTGTGCACTGCCGCCCCTGTAACTTTGGCATATGGCATTTTCATGACCCTCCTCTCTGGTTTATATTAAAGGAAGTAGGCTTGTTGGATCTACCATAATGTGGGTCCCCCTAAAGACGATTTTATATATCTACCAATTACATGTACATCATCTAATCATTGATGTGTTCTAGTCATGGGGATGGCCCTACCAGTTACGCACTCCCATTCCTACCCCACCTTTTGGAATCCCACTCCACTGCTGCTACTCACTTCTTTTGTTCTAGATAGGAAAGTGGGGTTGAAAAGTAGAGGTTCGATCTTGCAAATTTTAGTCTCAGGCGTCTATGATAAAATCACCTACTTTTTATCAGACTAAGCTGTGTATTTGCATCTCTCATATTGGCAAATATATAAATCAGGTTAATGTCATTGCTGTCCCCTTGTCAAGTTTCCAACTTGGTTCCATGTTCTTTAAGAAATCGAAAAACAATTGTACCCCATGTGAAGGTAAAGATGTTATTGCTAGTTTGTCAGTCAACAGTGAGCAAAGTTGTTCATATAATTTTTTTTATTTGAGGTGATAACTTGTAAATAAATTGAGGGCCGTTGACATTTAGTGTGTCATTCATTTGGATTATTTTACAGTTTTGCTAATTTTTACAGTTTTGCTCAATGCAGTGGCGATCCGACAATGTATACGAGGTATTGGCAGCAAGCTGGCGATAAATCTACTATCGTGATTCCTGGTTGGCAATCAGTGAGCTACTTCTCTGACATTGGTAACCTCTGCTGGTTTCTAGAACCTGAGTTTGCCAAGCAGGTACTTAGGCTTCATCAGATTGTTGGCAATGCTGTCACTCGGGGCCGACACATTGTCGTTGGGACGGGTTCTACACAGCTTTTCCAAGCAGTATTATATGCACTCTGTCCCCAAGATGCAATTGAACCTATTAGTGTTGTATCTGCTGCACCTTACTACTCTGTAAGTTTTCTGGAAATGGCTCAAATTGATTTTTTTGCCGTATAATTCTATAATCAAGTTTAAGTAATATATTATATCAGTACTGCGTACTATGTGGCTTTGATTAAAAATAAAAATTATGTTGTACGCTGAGGATGAGAAATATTATATCCACTGCATCGATATTCCAACTGTTGACTGTTTCTGATGTAGCTGATAAGAGTTTCAGCCTATAACTTACTTCATCTCAAGTATCAATCCCCGAGTTAATGACTTCATACAATAAATATATATGTTACTAACTTTGTAGATAACTTGGATTTAGAACAATAATATCAAAATTTATTCTAGTATCAGATACGTTATGCAGAAGAAAGAAATTCTCTACGTGTACAAGAAATTGAGTTGATTACCCTCAACTATGGGAATGCATGCTAATCAAAGCAACCTGATGAGCTGTGTGACATGCACATGCTGGTGTGTTGGTTAATGGACTAGCACATGTTCAATGACATAACTTGTAATGATGGCAAAAGATCAAGACAGATTGCTCTGTCAGTCCAAAACCTTCGTTGTGTTGAGTTTTTATTCTTTCAATGCCGACCTTGATGTTATTAATAACCACAATGGAAGGGCCATGGGCCGCTTTGGTTGTAAGAAAATTTACTTTGTAGTCTATTGCATCTTTAATCTATGTATAGTTCTGGTTTCTGCATGGCCAAATTGGTCTGGCCTTGATGGTCACAGTTATTGGTCTGACGTAACTCTCAACTGATTTGCTGAAGTCTTATCCTGCTATTACTGACTGCGTCAAGTCAAATCTCTACAAATGGGCTGGAGATGCTCGAAGTTTTAGTAAGGGCGGGCCATACATTGAACTTGTTACTTCACCCAACAATCCTGATGGCTATTCCAGGCAGGCTGTGGTTAACAGAACAGGAGGGTTATTGGTTCATGATTTGGCTTACTACTGGCCGCAGTATACACCAATAACTTCACCTGCTGATCATGATATTATGTTGTTCACCATCTCCAAAAGCATTGGACATGCAGGGATGCGCATTGGGTAAGCAACTCAATTTACTTTCAACTTTTATTATATATAGCTTGTTTTATGTAATAATTTCATCATGAACTTATTTTTGATGATTCTTTATTGAAATTTGCATCATTTAGTTGGGCTGTTGTCAAAGACCCGGAGATAGCGAAGAAGATGGTCAAGTACATCGAGCTTAGTACCATAGGCGTATCCAAGGATTCACAAGTACGAGCAGCTAAAGTACTGGAAGTTGTTTCCGACAGCTACGAATATACCAAGAGCGTGGAAGAGACCCTATTTGATTTTGGCTACAGAAAAATGAACGAGAGGTGGACACCACTGAGGGAAGCGGTGGAACAAAGTGGCCTCTTCAGTTTGCCTGAGTTTTCCCCCGACTTTTGCAAGTTCTCTGGCAGACTCTTCAAGCCTCAACCAGGTAAACATAACTGATTATATACACTCTCAAATCCCATAATTCATAATTCAGCAGGTTTGTACTTTGATAGTTATGCACTTGCATACATTCATGGTGCGATGTGCAGCTTTTGCATGGTTGAAATGTGAAGAGCCGATAGAGGATTGTGAGGCATTTCTCCGGGAGCACAAGATCTTAACAAGGAGTGGAAGGCACTTTGGTGTCAGTCCTGAGTACGTGAGAATAAGCATGCTGGATAGAGATGAGAACATCGATCTGTTTATAGAAAGGCTGTCCAAAATTGGCTTAGAACAGCCTATATGAGGTTGTTTTTGCCATCCTGTAGGCTGTACGTATGTAGAAGAAATTTGCAACCAAAAATATAGGGTGTAAGTTACATCCTTGTATTAATCTAATAATCAAATCCCTAACCTTGACTTTTAAGAAATCAATGTAAAAGGGTCCTGACTTCATCTGAAAGTTGAGAAAAATGTTGTGAAAATTGATTGGATTAGAGTAGGTTCGCAGCTAAATAGGACTGAGGGAATAGTAATAAATATACATATTTTACGTGAAAAATTTTCAAATTAGGGTAAAAATTACTGGTCAAGATGGAAGACTTTTATTGTTGAAAAAAACTAGAGAATTACAAGAAAAAACTAGTTCTAAAAAATATACAAAATATTTTTGTATCTTTATTTCTCTCTCTTCTCTCACCTCATTTTTTTTCTACTTTACTTGCTTGCTTGCTGCTTCTCTTCATGCTACTCCTGCCTTTTTATAGGCAGGAGTGCCTTGGTTGTGTTAGGCATGGTAGGTACCGAATTCGGTGCCTATCAGCCAACAATTGTTGACAGTAGCCACAGTTGTTGACAATTCTCTCACTTGAAAATTTGATTGAGTGTCGATAAGATCTTCACATTATTCTTTTTACCTTGCTTCTTCATGTTGCTTATGTCTCTGTCAGGTTACACGAGGATCGACACCATATAAACTTGTCATCATTGATTGCGTTTGTCATAAAATTTGTCAGGTTATCTATTGCATAAATTTTTTGTATGTCCACGGTTCCTTCTTCCACTTTCTCACGAACGAAGTGATATTGAACTCGGATGTGTTTTGTCTTTGAATGAAATGCTGGATTCTTGACAAGATGCAAAGCACTCTGACTGTTACATCTTCAGCCACACTGCTTTGCTTGTGTAATTGCTACATATTTTGCTTCTGTTGTTGATGTGGCCACAACTGACTGCAGTTTTGAAACCCAGCTTACAGCTCCTTTAGTTAGTGCAAACACATATCCTATAGTGCTTTTGCTTTTATCAAGATCACTTGTATAATCAACATCAACATATCCTTTGTGTTGGGATCCGATCTTGGGACCGGACTCCAATCGAAAACGCGGAACCAAAGCGAAGAACGGAGGCTCGAAACGGAAATACGGAAAACGAAAAGATCGGCGAATCAGATTTACAAAACGAAGCGAATCGGACGAAAGCGAAAGAAGCGAAACCAAATCGAAATCGAATGTGAAACGGCAACATAAGACGAAGGTCAAAGAAACGGCATCGAATTCTAATCAAAGCGAAACAAATGTCCGACATTCGGTAACGAAAATTCTTGCGTTGGAAATCTTAGACTAATCCATCCGAAAATCGGTATAAATTTTTTTTTCATATTATTCCTTTTTTTCTTTATTCAATCTTATTCAATTTCCCTTTTGGACAATTTATCCTCAAACAAAACTTATTTCTTCAAAATCTATCAT
>JANITX010000007.1:64078116-64090399 GCA_027564395.1 Erythroxylum ulei
TCATTATCTATCATATTTGATCATGTACCATTTCTCATTTCTAATAATCCACAACTTTCATTTTCTCATATCACGAAAGAGCATCATTTTTTTTCACCAATTCTATCCATTCAAACTCTTAACAATTGCTTACGTGTGTAACTTATACACATGCGCCCATGTAAGATCTCAATTCTGGCGCTTTGATACTACAAATGTTGGATCCCGTTACCGGAACCCAACCCTCTTGCAGAAATCGTTAAACTTGAGCGTGCGTGCCTATAACCATGACAGGTTTTTGCATATATATATTTTTTCATTGTACCCTTATTACACATTATCTATTCATCTTCTTTCTCATAACATTCCAAAACTTTGCTTACAATTTGTTCAATGATGTGCCCATACAAAACAGTCACTATGCTTGAACTTATTCCTACTGCTTGCGAACAGAATTTGAAAAAAAATCTTCAACTCCTAAATTCAAGTTGACTTCTTCATAGATATCAAAGCTCTAAGTATCTTGCTTAATTTGAAGCAAGAATCACCTAAATCGGAGGTCTACAACTCACGATATGCTTAAAAAGCTAAAGAGTGCATAAACCCTAATCATGCTCATCAAGCCGACCACTCACGTGTTCTAATGCATACTTTCGAAAAACAACTCCAAATGAAACAAATATTCTTGGAAAGATAAATACATGCCTTAGAATTCTATTGGTCTAAGAATCACCTCAATCGGAGGTCGGATGAGGGAGTTATGCTCAAAAGAACAGACCATGTTTACACCCAAAATCAAATTGAACCTCTCTTGACGCGAATGCCATAACTTTTTCTACAAATGTCCGATTTCTTTCGTTTTTGGACCATTGGAAAGATGACATCGAGATCTACAACTGGTATAAGAGACCTCAAAGCGAAATTCGGCCTCTAAACTGGTCAAACTCTCAAATTACTGAAGTTGACCCGAGGATATCCGTTAAACGGACTTGCATGTCCGTTTAACGGACATAGACTGGCTAAACACTCCAATTTCGTCCGAGAAGGTCCGTTAAACGGACATCCATGTCCGTTTAATGGACACACACTGTCCAAAGTGTCCAAAACCTAAGTCCGTTTAACGGACACACATTGCCCAAACCTTCTTCTAAAGCTTCTCAAATGCTCCCAAACTCCATCTTAACATCCTAAACACTTATAATCTTGCAAATTTCACTTATTTCAATGCCGATACACTTCATAATAACACAAACATCAAATTTATCTCATCAAACTCTCAAATCTCAAATCATTCAATTCATCAAACCACTAATTCTCATCATTAAACATAGCTGTCATCATGCACAAGACCCATGCAACCATCCAACTTGTCACAATCATAACTCTTGATTCTTATATCCAAAAATTTCAAACTTTATGGCGTTGGAAAACTATAAAGTTCATCTACAACTTCCAAGAAGATCATTTTTGCTAATTCTTTCTAAATTGTTCCAAATTTTCCTTTGAATCAACTTGCCTCATTTATCCTTATGAAAATCTTGCTTCTTAATTTCACTTCCTCTCATGCACCATCCTTCTTATACCTTTAAAT
Organism: Erythroxylum ulei; assembly: GCA_027564395.1. Lineage (NCBI taxonomy): Eukaryota > Viridiplantae > Streptophyta > Magnoliopsida > Malpighiales > Erythroxylaceae > Erythroxylum > Erythroxylum ulei. Next base: position 64,079,687 of record JANITX010000007.1, read on the forward strand.
TCCAATTTGAGTTCATCAATTTATCAACTTCAATTCATTTTACTTTTCATATTCTACAACTTCTCATGAATATCATCATACCCTTCCTATCTTTCATATCCATATTGCCTCACTCATACATATACATGTACATATATATACCAACCATTCATGCTCAACATTTATCATATACATCCATACATAAATTTACATTTCAAAATCCATATACAAGTCCATTTTCCATCATCATCATAAACTAAGAGTTTTACAACCTTTGTTGGCATTTCCAAGCCATAATACAAACTCAATATCTAAATCAAATTACAAAACATGCTAAATACAATAATTGCTTGAAATACACTTGAACCCTTATTTTACATCAATTAATTTTAAACTACCACCAAACATGCAAATTCGGATTTATGTCTTGACTTTTTCACTTGATCTCTTGCTCAAATACTTGGAGATGAGGGAAAGAGAGGGGGTGAGCTCAACAGCTCTGTGGGTAACATGCTTATAACCAATAACAAGCAAAACTGTTCAAAAGTTCTATATCAAGAAAATTTCCTTTTTAGTCATAAAACACATGTTTCTTTCAAAATTCTTGTCAAGCAATCAAAATTGCAAAAACACAATTCATGCATTTCTCAACTTGTTCATAAAACATGAATGCATCAAAACTTGTCACCATTCATAAACACATCACACATAACACGTCATAATGGTTTGGCAAGTCCACAAACATGACGAACTACACAATTCCATAAAATGGCCTTGTATAGTCGTAAACTTGAGGGGGTCCTTAAAGGAGCTCCGTCCCACTAGCGGGCAGGCGGGAGAAGCCTATTCTTGGTCAACGTGCACGTGACAATTATTGGGTGGACTATACCGAACCCACATAACATGCAATTCTTGAACTTGTAAACATATTACCCAAATGGCAAATTTTCAAAACATGTCTTTCATGAAAATGGCATTTTTCGAAAATCACTTCATGTAACAATTCAACTTTATCAACCAAATTCACATACCAAACACATAACAATTTCTCAATTCATCAATCAAAATCTCATAGCAATTCTTAAATCATTCAAAAACAATGACTTTGAAATCATGTTATCTTGATTTTTTTTGAAAACATATTAATGGCTCATTATTCAAATTATAAACATAAAACCCACCTTATTTTTCCTTGCTTATTCTTGACTCCAATTGCCTCCCCTTGTCTTTTCTTGATTCCTTTTGCTTCAATCTTTTTCATCACTATTCACAAAATCCCCAAATCAAAATTGGACAACCCTAAGGAACATATCATGAAATTGATCTTGAAAACTCTAAAACCATGCATTTCTTAAGCTATCTAAACCAAAAGCTCTCAAAAAATCCAAAGATTGAAAAATCCTCTTACCTTGGGTCTCCACCAAATGAAGATTTTCTTGGTTCATAAGGAAGCCCTTACCCTCTTCCATCTTTTTTTCTTCATGAATATGCTTCAAATCCACCTTGAATGCTTAGAAAAATCCAACCCTAGCTCCCCCTTTCTTCTTTCTCTTCTCTTCTCCACGACATCCCCCTCTCTTCTCTCTTTTCCTTTGATTTTTCTTCTAATTTTCGTGCATCACCCTCCTTATATAGCAAGCCCACTTGTCTTTTGACCATTTTGCCCTTACTTATATGCCTTATAACCTAACAAACTTAAGTGGTCTTCCAATTTTGCCCTTCATGTAATATTACCACCTTAAATCAATTAATCCATGTCATATGGTCTTACTAAAATTAACATGTTAATTAACTCCCATTAACGTGCTACTTAATTCCACAAAATAATCTATTAAGACTTCAAAAATTCATTTAGTTCCTTGCCTAACTTTTTCCAAAAATCATAACTCTTGATCCCGAACTCTAAATTTGACAAATTTGGTATCAATGGAAAGATAAAAGGAAGCTCTACAACTTCCATGAAGAACTCGAAAATCAATTCCATCTCTAAAGGGGTCAAAAACCCACTCAAAGTTACTGCCCTGTTAAACATCACCTAAGTAAAATCCAAACTTTCAAATTTCATATCTTGCAATTCCCACATCCAAAAATTGCATACTTTATAGCGTCGGAAAGATTGACAGACAAGCTACAACTTTCATGTAGACCACTTACTCCAATTCAGACTAAATCCGTACGACGAGTGGCCTCAAAGCCGAGTACACGCAAATGTACACTTATGGTCATTTTTACAAAACAAAGCAAAATATACTTAACTTTGACTGATCATAATTTTCATTCCCGATATCAAAAAATATCAAAATTTATGGCTACGAAAAGCTCTCAACATAAGCTACAAGTTTTATGAAGATCATTTTCTCAAATTTAGCCTAAATCAAAAGGTCAACTTTTTTACTCCAAAAAGTCAAACTTTCTCAATTTTTCATATTTTCACACTTTTTCTCTTTATTTCTTGATTTTTAACTTTCATTTCAATCAACTCATTCACTTTACTCTCATAATCCACATAGATCTACTCAATTATCGAAGTCATCAAAACTATCATCAATTTTCCTTAAGGCACAAAACATCTATAACACAATTCATATACAAAACACTCATTGAATTTCATTTTATATCTCTAAATTGCCACTTCAGGATCGGGTTCCAACAGAATTGAAATTCGATGTCTTCATAAGAAATGTAGCCATACGTTTCTAATTTAATCCAAATCAATAATCATCTCGTTTGGACAACTAGAGGAGAAGTTATGGCTAACAGATCGAAGCATACTTAGTGATCATTTTCTAGATCATTACCAATTTTATTTCTAAATCTTTCCTTATCATAGTTCATACCAAGATCACTCTTTCTACTCCTCATTTTCAATAAAATCATGTTTAATATCAATTATACCCGGAAATTGTTAATGAATGCATGTACCACTTTTTATACGAAAACATTCCACATTTATATGCATATATGCTAATATGATGCATGAACAAGAAAATGCATTGTCTTAATTTCCCTTTGAGCTCACATGTACTAAAATTTTGGGTCCTAACCCTTAATATGGGGGTGGGATGATACACAATGTCATCAACGTAGATTTGAGTAATTAACAATTTAGGTCTAACCTTTTTAATAAACAAGGTTTTGTCAACACTATCTTGTTTATATCCTTGCTTGATGAGATATTGTGTGAGTCTTTCGTACCAAGCCCTCGATGCTTATTTGAGATCGTAAAGAGATTTCTTTAGCTTAAAAACGTGGTCTGCATGGGCTGAATTGATAAATCCTTTTGGTTGTTTGACATACACTTCTTCCTGTTTGAACCCATTAAAAAAAGCACTCTTTATATCCATCTGATAAAGCTTAAACCATTTCACGCATGCTATACCCAATAGTAGTCTGATAGACTCAAGTTCTGCCATCAGTGCAAAGGTTTCGTCAAAGTCTATTTCTTCAACCTGAGAATATCCTTGATCTACTAACCTTGCTTTATTTTTGGTTACATTACCCTTTTTATCTGTTTTATTTCAAAACACCCATTTTGTTCCAATCACATTAGCATCCGATGGTCATGGCATCAATTCCTATACATCATTCCGTGCAAATTGAATCAATTCATCTTGCATAGCTGATGTCCAGAACTCATCTTATAGAGCTTCTTTAACATTCTTTGGCTCGAAAGAAGAGGTGTAGCATAAATAACCCGCAAGTTCTTGACATCTCCAATGATGTTCTCTACTAGATGATTTCTTCTAATTCAAGAGGGAGAATCCCGGTTCAAATCAGCTTTCTCAAATTTGGAACATTTAAAGGAACAATTTCTGCATCAAGTGTTTTGGTTGATTCATCATCTGAAGTAACTGATAGTTCTTCAATTCGCGTAGTTACTTCCTCAGCAGCAATTACCCACAAATTTTGGTAATTATTCAATCTTGTCTCGTTGCTTGTATGAGCTAGTTCAGAGAGTTGGTTATGTACATTTTCTTCTATCTCTTGATCATTCAACAGAGGTACATCATCTATCATAACATTTATGGACTCTAGCACTTTCTTGATTCTTTGATTATACACTCAATAAGCTTTACTGTGAGTTGAATAACCAATGAAGATTCCTTCATCACTTTTGCTCTTGAATTTTTCAAGCTGTTTTTGATATCTAAGAATGTAGCACTTACTGCCAAAAACATGAAAATAACTCACATCTGGTTTCTTTCCCTTCCAGAGTTTATAAGATGTCTTGTTCAAGATGCTTCAAAGATAAACTGTGTTACATATATAGCATGTTGTATTAACTGCTTCAGCCCAAAATTATATAGACAATTTTCTTCCATTCAACATAGATCTAGCCATTTCTTGAAGTGTTTTATTTTTCCTTTCGAAAACTTCATTTTGTTATGGAGTTTTAGGTGCTGAAAATTCTTGTATGATGCCATACTCATCACAAAAGTCATTAACGCTTGTATTCTCAAATCCCCTTCTATGATTCGATCGAATTCTCAATACAGCCATATTTTTTAGATTCATGACCTACATATATAGGCTTCTAAAAGCCTTGAAAGCATCTGATTTTTCTTTCAAAAATGATACCCATGTATATCTTGAATAATCATCAACACAAGTTAAAAAATATCTCATTCCACCAATGCTATCATATTGTGTTGGACTAACTAAATCCATGTGAATTAATTTTAGTATGTGTGATGAGGTAACGTGTCTAACCTTTTTGTGTGGCACTCTTATCTATTTACCCATTTGGCACGCATTACAAATCGATTTCCCTTCTTTGTTCATTGTGGGTAGACCCTTCACAGCTTCCAAATTCATCAATTTGCTAATGAGATCAAAGTTTACGTGTCCAAGCTTTTGATGCCAAGATCAATGTTATTGTCATGTGTGGCTGATTTACAGGTGGTTATGACCTGCAACATGTATCAATTGTCAGCTGATTGCTTGCCACTCATAAGACATTCTCCTTGTTCAGTTAGCTCCCTACATTCATCACTTGTAAATTTAACCAATAAACCATCATCACAAAGTTGGCTTATACTCACCAAATTAGCTTTTAATCCATCGACATGAAGCACATTCCTTAGAGGAGGCAATCCATCCATACATAATGTTCCTCTACCAATCACCAAAGCCTTCTTTACATCTCTAAAGGTCATATGACCATCTATACAACTTTGATAATCGGTTAAGTAATTCTTTTCCCTGTCATGTGGCGTGACCATCCACTATCAAAATACCAACCATTTTGCAAAGTTTCCTTCATCGATTTAAGAACTACGAGAGCTTGCAATTGACTCTTTTTTAACTTAGGTAGATTTCGGTATTGAGGGTTGATGTTGAGATTTTTGTGTGGGATGTATAATTCTTCAGCTTCAGCTTCTTTGAAACAACATCTGCAGTAACTGGTAATATCTTAGCCTTATATGCCCGATAACTCTGCAAAAATGACATGTGGGTACGAATCTTTGATTCTTTCCTGATGTTTCTTCTTCTCGGACAGATCTGGACATATCTTTTTTCTCCTCATTCACCTTAGAGCACTCACCCTTATAGCCAATGCCTTGAAGATCCTCTTTAACCTTACCAATTTCTATTAGCTTTTCTAACTTTCTAAGCCCTCCATTCAACATTCTCAATCCCTTTTCGATACTTATTAATCTCAATCTAGCTTTGCCAAGCTCATCTAATGCTAACATCAATTTCTTCTCTAACTCTTGGATGGTATTCTTCATGGATGGATTCTCTTCCTTCAACCTTTCATTCTTTCTACACGTTTTTACCCAATTTTCATACATAGATTTGTAAGCCTCGTAAATATTGTCCTTTTTATCATCTAGGCCACTTTCATCACTGTCATAATCTGATATTAGGCCTCGAGCTGAGTTGTTTGTGTTTTCTCAAAATTTTTTGATTTTCCCCTTTTTTCATCTTCAGTTACTTCCTTCTTAGTTACTGTTAAGTAAGTAACTGAACTTTTGCTGTATAAAGCAATTAACACAACACCATTAGCGATTTCTTATTCACTACCGTATTTACTCTCATATTCATTCTCACTTTAAGTGCTTGTAAAGGATTTTTCTTTTCTCTTCTTCAAGGTATTAGCACATTCAACTTGAATGTGCTCGAAGCCTTGACACTCATGACATTGGATTTTTTTCACCTTCCTTTCACCCTTTTATGTTTTGGCTTATTGTTTGAAGTTGTTATTCGATGAACTCCCACCATGTTGTCTAAACTCAAGTCTTTCCTTTTTCATTTTTTCAGCCATTTACCAAAATTTCTAGTGACTAGCACCAAATGCTCATTCTCATCAAATTCATCTTCCGCATCATTCACACCTTTTCCAGTTTCAACATGTATTGTCAATCCTTTGCTTCTTTCTTGCTTACCTCTAAAAAGATTCATTTCAAAATTTGTAAGAATTCCAATTGCCTTCTCCAATGATAGATCATTAATGTCGTGGGCCTCCTCTATTACTGCAATTTTAGGAATAAATCTTAGAGGTAGTGATCTCAACGTCTTCTTGACTAGTTTCAGATTGGAATATTTCTTCCCGAGTTGATGTGCCTGATTCGCAATATCATGTAATCTTTTATGAAAGTCCCCAATAGTCTCATTTTCATCCATCTTCAGTTCTTCAAACCTCACAACTAACATCTGTACTTTTGACGCTATCACAGATTTAGACCCTTCATGAATAGTCTACAAAATATCCTATGCTTCTTTAGCTGACTCACAGGCTGATATCATTGAGAAATGTCCTTCATCAACAACACTAAAAATTGCATATATTGCTTGTGAGTTTCTAAGTGTACTTTCTTCTTCGGCTCTTGTCCATTCAGATGGATCTTTTTGAATTGCCTCTTCTTTATTATCAGTGATCATCATATGCATCCACCCATGTACTACCGAATGCCAAGCTTTTGTACCTTGAGCTTAGATGAACACTCACATCAGTGATTTCCATGCAGGATTGTTAGAGTTGTTCAATAGTGGTGGTTCGGTGATCGATGTATCCTCTCTTGTAGCGATGTTCGTGAAACTCAGATGTGCACCAACTTGCTACCAAGTTTTGATTTGGTGACTCTGCTCTGATACCAATTGAAAAACCATATAAGTGGTTATTTCGTAAACTTTCTGATATGTTTATGGCAAACACAAATAATAGAATAATTAAAAGAATCAAATTAAGTGATACCGAGATTTGTTAACGTAGTTCAGCACACCTTGCCTACGTCTGCGGGGCCCTCATCCAGCTTAATCAATTTCACAAAAGTGTAATATATTTACACAAGGCCTCACTAAGCCAACACCACTCAATCCTTGTAATTATCTCTCAACCTCATTTCCTGTGAAAGATTTTCACACCCAATAACACGACCGACCCGTGTTAACCTCAACAGAGGATTTTTCTAAACAACTTTTAATCGATGATAATTAAACAACCAACTTAAGTGATCAATCAACTAAGAACAGAACAATAATACACTTGAGATAAAAGAGAAGAACAACTTGTCGAAATAGATTTAAAAGTTGTCTACATATTAAATTGATTCACAGCAGTAGCACACCTAACTATTAATCCTTGGCAGAACGCCCACGTACCACATTCAATGTCCTAATCGTGAGCCACAATGAAAAATCAACACCCAGTTAAGACAAATAGTCAATCAATACTTATAGCAACCAATCAGCCAAGTTTTTTAACGTGTACCAATCTATAGAACAACCAATCAACATATAACTTCATGAGAGAATTCGATTCTTCAAACCCAGTTGTATGCTCCACACAAAAAACACTCACATTTAGTAATTTTTCACACAAAAACCTTTAACACCATCAACCAAAATTCCAACCATGCACCACCAACAGAGAACACGTACTGCACAAGACAAATGCATTACATTCATAAATCAAAACAGCTGTCTATCACTAACACAGAACACCCATAATCATTTTAGTTATTTTTCACAAAAAGAAACAACTAACATACTCGCCAAAGAGCACTAAAGATAACTGTCAATTAATACCCCAAAATCCCACGCCACTAAGACCCATGTCCATCCAAAAACCCTTCGCCACACTTCAAAAATTCTAGTAGTACCCCTCAACACTCACACGCGTGATCACTACAATACATCTGAAGATAGACTCAAATTCAGTATATAATTCTTTCACCACTATAAGATTATCCACTGTGGCTTTTTGAATTTAAGTCAAGCAATAATAATATCTTATTTTTCCAATTAATAAATAAAATGCCAAAACTAAATAAAAAGATATATACACATCTTTGAAATTTAGAAATGATCTACGAGTCTATTAGACATATACAGGCATGATAGCTACAGTAAAGTCTTTGTCTCATGCACCATAAAAGAAATGGAAAGTTTAGTTGAGTAATAAAGAAAATTTCAAAAGAATTGATAAAACAAATCAAAATCTAAGTGATTTTTTTCGATTATCTTTTTCCTCCACGGCGGTAAGGGGTTAAAAGATCAACTACTTTAATTCCTCCTATTGGACTTCTTAGGTTAGGATATGGATCGTATTTCATGTGTATCTCACTGGTGGCTTTAAAAAACTGTGTGAATTGACTTGGGTTACAGGTATAGTTCTTGCTGTAATGACTGCATCTTTTGGCATAACTGGTTATTCTTCACCTTGGGATCAAATTCATGCCAAGCTTGGTTATTGGGGGCCTTTAGAAAGCCCATTTTATGAAATATCTGTGTGGATTGGTGGATTTCTCATAGTTGGTGCTGCTACGCATACAGCCATAGACAGGATTTGAACCCGTGATCTCAAGGTTATGAGCCTTGCGAGCTACCAAACTGCTCTACCCCGCGGAGAAGTTTTGTTTCAAACCCCGGTTCGAACAGGAGAAGTATGCCATGCTAGTCTGTTGTCAACTTCTAACGGGTGCAGGTGGGGGTGGTCGCATGCGCTTAATCTTAGATACACTGCTCTTTTCCTTAGAAATCTCACATTTTTGACCTCTAAAATTGACTCTGCCTAGAAGCATATTGTGTCTGACATGATTGGGAACTTGCAATAACGTTGTTTTGCCACCTTAAGGCCACAGAAGAGACCTAATGTTAAGGTATATCAAATGAGAAAGAAAACAACAAGAAAATGCATTAGTTATTTAGAGAAACCTAAATGTTATATCACTAATCAACTACCATAAGAGAGCTATGCAGAAGATGGCCTAATATCACCGATCAGAAGAGACATTGCCAGAAATGCTAAGGCCAATTCACCAGAAAACCATTCATTACGAGTAAGAAGAATAAATTGCCAGCAAGTCTTTGTCATTACCTCTTGAAAGGCCCTTCAGTTATATTATATATATGCCTACTAGTTTAATAAATACAAGTTTACTGCTTCTGTATTTTTAATATGATTGGTGGAACTGGCCAACAGGAGTTTGTCTTAAGTTACAACCTACACCCACCCCAAGAATTGACATGCAGAGAAACTTGGGGGCTGATCATAGGCAGTGATAGATCAAAACTTGGTGATCGTAACAGAATAAGTATCTAATTGAGTATTCAAAACTAGGTCACTAAGTGGCTGCCAACCAAAAACAAGAAGAAAAAGGGTAAACTCGAGTATACAAGACTCCTGCTTTCATCGGATTAGTGTTAGGTAGCCAATCGTATAGTCACTTCATTGTCAGAAAGGATACGCAGTATAGTTATCAAATTTTTGGTGAATTAGTCAATGAGAAAATTGATAGAAAGAATGGAGAATAATAAATAAAAAATATAAATTTTTTTAATGAAGTTTAATTAATTAGATGTGTTTATGTTTTTGGGAGTTAAAAGTAAGTAATTCATTATTAAATAATTATAATGATAGTTATTTTAATTAGGTATACAAAATATATTTATATATGAAAACACTAAATAATAAAATTTTATTTAAATAAATTTTTTCATATTTAACTTAATTTAATCATGATTTTAGTAAGTCTTAAAGTCCTTTTATCATTCAGAATTAACCAAAAATTGTGTTTAGATAAGGTTAATGTACTGATACGGTCATATCCTAGATTGTGGATCTCACAATTTATTTTCATAATATGACATAACTTGTAGTAGGACACGCACTTTTGACCATGAATTCTCTTGCTTTTTTTCATATTAATATACCGTATGAGACATTATCTTGTTCCTAACGTGTGAATCTTATTGAATTCTTTGTGTACAAGACATATAGTATGTAACAACCCAGACCACCCGCCCACAGATATTGTCTGCTTTGGGCTCCAAGCTCCTCACGGTTTTGCTCTTTCCACACTAGAGAAGACGAGTCTATGAGAGAGAGGTATCCATACCCTTATAAGGCATACTTCGTTTCCCTCTCCAGCCGATGTGAGATCTTATCATCCACCCCTTTAGGGCCCAGCATCCTATGCTAGCACATCATGTAACACCCCACTCCCGCATGACCCGAACCCGACATCAATGGTGATATCCGAGCCCGAGCCCTGCGAGGGTGGCGTGCTACATCACTCAGTTAAATTTTTTTTTTAATACAATCATATGCACGGAAATCAGTAGGCACTTTAGGCTCGCTTTAATTTGAAAACATTTTCAGTCATAACAATACACTCAACATTATTCAAGATAGCCATTTAATGCACAAAAAGCCATAAACAAATAGTGCCCAATTTTATCCATAAACATTTCAATGAACACATTACAATCAATAGAATTCCAATAGCC
>JANITX010000007.1:64192034-64205915 GCA_027564395.1 Erythroxylum ulei
TCAGTTTTGTTCATTTCTTCTTCTCACACCACCAAAGTCCTCTCAACTTTACATCCCTGTGTTTTATCTATGTTTGTGTCCATTTGCGACACCAATAATCCATGCTTTTTACCCTTCATAAGATAGTTAAAGAATCAGATTATTGTTGAAAACTAGCCTGTTGTTACCTTGAATTTGTCATGATTTTTGCATGCATGAAGAGCTGAATTAGCTTGATCTTTGAAGTGGAAATTTGAGCTTGACAAAAGCACAAATAGACTGACAGCATCCAGACATTGTCGGATCTTCAAGGCAATATCTATCTGGAGCGTACTGTGAGTTAATCTAGATATTTTCTCACTATGTTTGAATTGTTTTTGATTAACTTTCAGATATTAAACTTTTACTGATATGATTGTGATATTCTGGACATTGTTGGTCTGAGGAGTTTGATAATCAGGATTGTATTGGAAGTGTTCTCAAATTTAATGTGCAAAATGAAATGTGTTCTCAACTGTATGTTGAACGCTGGACTCAGATCCGATGACTATGCACACTGAATGAAAGTTACTAATAACATAATATGTGAAATGATGCATTATATGGCACTGATATGCATGATCAGATAAAGAAGTTATGACTGGAGTGACCAACGTAAAAAAGAACTTAAAGCTTAAAAAATGTTCATAAAGAGCCACAGACTCAATGATTAATGAGCTCGGTATCTACAATGAGTACGGGACAATATCTGAAATGAGTCTGGTATCCACAAGGGATACAGAACAGTTAGATAGACGCTAGATCACAACAAAATAAAAATGAAAGTAGAGTCTCATGTGCATTTTCATATATATCTTTACATGTATCATATGAATGATTGCAAAGAATGACTACAATGAGTTGATATAATGGTATGCAATGTTTGGGTACATGTTGATGATATGGATGATTGAAATATTCTAAAATGATTTTATGAAATGTTTATATTCATAATGAGATTGTTGAAATATGATGTATAATATGATGATGTACTTAAATTTTGAATGATGTGAGATATTGATTGAACTGTATTATATACTTGTAATGTTTGTGTTCTGTTTTGAGTGAGCACATCGATGATAGTTCACTCAGTGAGTTCGCAAAACTCATCAAAATTGCAATGTTAATTTTCAGGTACTGAGGAGACATAGCTTCTAAGGCAATCTAGTAGCAGTCTAATATTATCAATTTTGAAAACAAAAATGACTCAAAGGTCTGGTTAACTGATGTCTGAGGAGTTTAGTTAGAATGTTTCTGTTAGCATCCCATTTCATGTTAGATGTTTTGTATAGAACAGTAAACTCTCAGATGTTTTTGTAATGAAAATATATGGATTATGGAATGTAATGACAAAGTAAGTTTATTTTTGTGAATTAAATAAGGAAATTTAGTCTTTTGAAATACTTGTATTTCTATGATACCATAATAAGTGAATATGATTGCTCTAACATGTCATTCTCATATGGTATATTCTCAGATGTCCTCTGAATGTTCGGCATATGCTTTATGGTAGTGATGTGTTACAATTCAAACCCAAAATGATGGTTTTTTCATAACAGAGTATCTCCACTAGCATGCTCTCAATTCAACGCTGCTCCTAATTCCTAGAGGTGATGGAATATGAGAGCCCCCGTCGACAGAGGGCTCCTCGGAACTTGAAGACAACCTTCGACTTTGACAAGCAATAATATATGAAGCCTTTCATAAGCATGAAAATGAGTGTGCCGAAAGCATAACTAAGTGATTTCCTTTAGAAAGCACATCAAATCAAAACAATATCCTAGGCATCAATTTCTAACATTATATTAGCATTTTAAAAACACTTGATGGATAAGTTCATCCCAATTCAAGTGATAAAATGTTTGGAAAATTCCTTTCACATCTATTTCAAAAAGAACTTTAATTTCAAAAACCTAAAAGGAATTTTATGAAAACCTAAAGCCTTATAGAGCTATTGTGAAATATGGTTGAAGGGTCACAATTTATGGAAGGGTTTAGGGTAATTACGATTTTGAGCCCTATATATTAGGTAGATGCACATCTAATAAGAAGGCTTACAAAAAATAAAAATTTCATATAAGATTTTTTTTAACTAAGAAGTTGACATAGGGTTTTAATTGAATATTTTTAACGTTATAATTTTTTTAATAATTAAATTTAAATTAAATTCTATTGAAAATGTTAAAATTCAATTAACTTTTTTTATTTATGTCAACAAATTAAACTCTTCTTTCCTAAGGAAATGGTTGAAAACAAGAAGAAACGAACAAAAAACTAATGACCTTTAAAGTGTGAAACTAAAACTAAAACTTGGTAACCTTATGTCAATACTGTTGGGTTTGAAAGCCACAAATCAAGATTGAAAGAATAATACAATGAAAAGCATACATGGTGGGTAATGTATAGTCTATATCTAGCTTTTGATTACTTTTTGACGTCGGCATGGTGACAAAAATCTTTAAAAGATGCTAAGGACGATGTGAAAATATGTGTTTGCGTAACCTCTACTAAAAGTAACTTTAAAAAAAAGGCATGGATTATGTAATCTCTAGGGTATATATCCCCACACAACATGTTTTGCCAAAAGAGGATTGGGTAATAGCTAGCTAATATCATAGCTAGTTTGTGTTATAATGAAATTAGCAATACTGTTTATTTCCATCACTGCAATAATTCAAGCCTTCTGTTGCTTATTCGCAAACTTCTATTTGTGATAAGAGCAATTTTTTTTATATATAAAAGGATGTACAATGGTATTTTTTTTATTAAAAATGTAGGACATTCTTTACGTATTTCATGAGAAGAAGAAGTAATAACAATAATTGACTCTGAGTAATTGGGTATCCTATTGAAAGTAATATTCCGAAGGACATTTTTAGAGCTAAATGACGCCAAATTGAGAAGCTTTTTGTCTTGTCTTACAGTAACACATAATAAATTAGTGTCGCCAAGACACGTCTGCTTATTGGAATAATAGCCCAGTTGCTTTAAAAGATTAAGACTTAATTAAGCATGCAATTTAAATTGATTAACTTTATATTATTTTAGTAATATTATATCTAGTTCCTCCCTAAACAATTAATTCAGACATTATTAGTTTGGAATCATATACAGCCAATATTATTAAGAGACACCACCTTAGGGCACCTTCACATCCCGACAAGTTAAAATTTCACGTGTGAGGCGAGATCCTCGCGGCCCCATTAAATAATAATAATAATAATAATGTAGTAAATTACCTTGAAACCCTTTGAAACTTATTAGAATCTGATCCTATCACGACCGTTTGAGTGTACATATCAGAGGAATGTGGTCCAATGAATAGTGGTGCAGCGAAACATGGGATTGTGATCTTTTACAAATAATAAAATAAGAACATTTTATTGTTTTCCCCAAAAGAGATGTAATTGATGAAATGACAGAAGAGAAAAAAGAGGCCAAGTATTGTGATGTGAGTACTGGCTCTACGTATTTTCAGAGACTATGACTCACATTAGCTTATCTTCCTACGTGGACATTGTCGGTCGTATACGTCCATCAATGCCCTCATCATTGAAGATAATAATTCCCGTATCACAATTTAGCTTTAATAAAAAATATTATCCCATTAAAGTTAAAACAAAATTATCATACTCAACGTTTTTACTATTTTTAACATGATTATTTGTTTCTCGTAATTTGTTTATATTCACAATATTGTATGTTTTCTATAAAAAAGATAATGGTGTAATACGATAAAACATAAGTATTAAAAGCAAAGTTCAATGTCAAACCCTCTCTTTCAATGATTTCCCTTCTAGTTTTTAATGAAATTAGGTAATCTTGATTGGCAAGCTGTCCAATCTAACTTGCAATAAAAGCCTGGTTAGAGATAAGTGGGTGTGAGGTTTCCATTGAAACTACACATGACATGGTGGAAGAGCTTAACTATGGTTAGTGGACATTTAGCCAAAATTAGAAATAAATCCTCTTACAACAAAAGAATTTGTGTGCAAGGATAGTGAAAACTGATTTCATTGATGGGTTCATGCATTAATTAGATGTTCAATTAATCATTTACCAAAGGAGTAGGGTTCAGTTAGGTACTCCATTCCCAAGTTTCGGTTCCATCATCGCTCTTACCCCAGCCCCATTTGCCAGAGATTCCAGGGTGGCTGAGGGCAATTTCCAGATAAATTAATCATCCCAAAGTCTCAACCATATCAAGAACTTCACGTTAATCCAACATTTATTGAAGTTTATAAAAACATCTTCACCTTCTCCTTCAATTTACTCGTAAGACTAATGATCTTATACAGTAAGACTTTTAACTTGGTGGTATCATTCCTTTCATTTTTGTTATACAAGTTTGATATCCATTCAATATAGTAAAAGAGAACCTTTAAGCATGACCTCTATTTTATTTTCTTTCAGTTATATGTATACGAACAGTCTAGTAATAATTAGAGAAGAAAGTGTTCCTCCAAATGCTTGCCATTCATGGCTCATTCAAAAGGGTAAAGAACTAAGACGGTGAAGGAAATGCTCCTGTTTTCCTCTAGAGTGAATATTTTTGTTCACCCTTTTTTCCCTTTTTCCATTTTAAAAATATACTCCCTCCGATTTATAATAAGTGTCGTTTTAGAGGAATGCATATTTATTAAGAAAGTTAATGAAATATTTGATATACCCTTATTAGTTACATGTTAAAATGCCTTAAAAATATAATCTGTATAATTTGTGTAATTAAGATGTGAGAGAAATTAAAGGGTAATTTTAGAAATGAAATTATAAATATGCATAAAAAGACACAAACGACACTTATTTTGAATAATTAAAATTCTTCTAAAACGACACTTATTATGAATCGGAGGGAGTAGAATCTTATGTTCTCCTTCCTTCAAGAGTCAAATATACAAGGTACATGGAGCCCACATTAAAAGATACCTTTAGTGTCGGCTATACTTGTAGTCCCACATGTATTATATATGTGAATATTTAAGCTATATATACAACTTCAAATTCTATACATGTGAATTTCCCTGCCTATATAGTACCTGGCAAGCAAAGTTTAAAAAGAAGCAGTCAGAAACTTCTTGTAGGAAGCTATCCTAGTGAAGAAAAACATAAAAATGGCTAATGAACTTATGATCTTCCTAGTAATTTCTTTTCTCCTGAAGATGTTGACATATTATTTTATTTTATTTTCCTTAACAAGCCAGCACTCTACTCTTTGAATCCTTTTTTTATGCAAATAAAAGTACGGCCTAAACATAATATTCAGATGCCCTTTTTAAATTAAAAATTTCTTTTGAATGTGTTTTAAATAAATATTCTTATGTAAGTAATAATCTTTGAACTAATGTAAACTATTTACAATAATAACAACACTCAGACAGAAATTTACCTTAAATATAAAACTTAGAGAAGTCCAATAATACGCAGCCTTGTCCTTAACTAGTTAGGGTAATGTAAACTATTTGTGGGCTTAAATTCACCCTAGTAAAGTAAAGAATGTTTGTATTAAAGAAAGCTATTTAATTTTGTGGGCTTAAATTCACCCAAGTAAAGTAAAGAATGTTTGTATTAAAGAAAGCTATTAGGTAAAGTCCAAGAGGATGAGGTTTAACAGACAAGGGAAGCTTATTAATTAATAAAGTGCTATGGTTACAAGACATAAACATAAAATTGTATTATTAATCATGAGTACGCATTTATATGGTTGTTCTCATTTAAATCAATTTTATAAACAATATTTCTAGAGATGGAGATATCTTAAAAACCAATCCAGTCCTATGCAAAAGCAGTACCAGATTTGCGTAATTTCCACTTGATTGCTTCACCTTCCTCTGCCCTTCTCTCTCGTCTCTCTCTCTCTACCTTGAATCCTAAGTATGGTTTAAGTCCTCTACTCTTGTTTTTTGCTGCTCATAAAATAGATATCTATATATATACACACGTCTGGTTTCTATATAGCTTTCATGTTCATATCATTCTCAGTCTTATCCTTCGTAGTGGGCACTTCAAGTTTTCGTTGACAACAGTACTTCCTCAGTCTAATCCTTGAACGAAAATGGGGCGACATTCCTGTTGTGTAAAGCAGAAACTAAGGAAAGGTTTGTGGTCGCCTGAAGAGGATGAGAAACTTTACAATTACATAACGAGATTTGGTGTTGGTTGCTGGAGTTCTGTTCCTAAGTTAGCAGGTGATAACAACTTGGCATTTTCTCGTCTTTCTTGGGTTAAAGTTTCTGTCTTGGCTTTTTGAATAATTTTAATTAAGTTGCTGTTTGCTTATTTCAGGCTTACAAAGGTGCGGAAAGAGTTGCAGGTTGAGATGGATAAATTACTTGAGACCTGACCTTAAAAGGGGAATGTTTTCCCAACAGGAGGAAGATCTTATAATCAGTCTCCATGAAGTTTTGGGCAACAGGTAAATTAATGTCAGCTAGACAGTCCAGTGGGTTGAAAATGGAAATAGGAACTCAAATATTTTGGATTTTGAAATGCAGGTGGGCTCAAATTGCAGCACAGTTACCAGGAAGAACAGATAATGAGATTAAGAACTTCTGGAACTCTTGTCTGAAGAAGAAGTTAATGAAAAAAGGTATCGACCCAACAACCCACAAGCCTTTAAGCCAAGTAGAAGTGAAAAAGGAGCAAAATTCCATAGATGAGGCATCTTTGGAACTGCCAGAGTCAAAAGGATTGCCAATTATATCGATCTTAGCCGAGCCAGAGTCTGCATTTTTTGGTAACGACGCAACTTCCTATAGCAGTGGATTGACAGAAGCTTCAAGAGACCAATTCATCACCAGACAAACTTATGATCCTTTGTCCTACTTTGAATTCCAAACCGGTGTCGATCAGGTTGGATATAACCCGGGTCTTTCCGGCCTCTCTCAGGCAACTTTCAGAACCTTCGATCATAACCCAATTGAAACAAGTACCAATTTTGCTTTCACGTCAATGCCAAGCTTAACTAGTTTCGACCATGGCAGCATCAGCGGGACAGAATTTTCAGATAATTCCGCTTCGAGAATGAGTTCTTTGTTCCTAAACGAGCCTAAAGAAAGTTCCAGTAATAGCTCAAACATCAGCAATTACACAGGATTTCCGATGAACAACATGGTGGAAAATGCAGCTTTTTCATGGACTGCCAACAAATTAGAGTCGGTGTTTCAATTTCATGTCAATGATATCAAGGCGGAAGAGTTGAAGCCAAGTCCATGGCAGGAAGGACATCTACATATTGATAATACAGCAGATTTTAGCAGTTATCAGTTGACGTCGCTATCAGGAGATCCAACAGGAACAAATTTTAACGTCTTCAATCAGATATGAACTGTAAATTCATTCTTTTACCATTTCTCTTCAGCTTTCTCTTTATCCGAAAACAAACTAGATGTTGATAGTACAGGAATGTTTGAGGGTTATTTTTCATTTTCTATTAACGAGATTCCGAAAGAAAGAAAAAGAAAAAAGAGACTGAAGCACTGATCTTTCTTTGAGTTCTACTTGTATTGTTCTTTTCTCCTGGTTTTTTCTTCGCTCTCTTCTATCATTTTGTATTTGATTCCTACAACAGGTGGACTTTGGAATAATGTACTCATCATTGTACAGTTTCAAGAGTGAAAACTAAATTTTCTGGTCTCGACTAATAGTTAGCTGTTACAGCAGTATTTTCAAGGCAAGTCCTTTTCGTACTTAAAGCTAAGAAGCTCCTTTTCGAAGTAAAAAACACACCAAACGTACACAACATTCGAGTTTCTCTGGTTCAAAATTTGTAACGGGCAGACCAAGTTGGAGTTCAAGATCAATATTATTTTAAGAAGATAGTACAAGAACATTATTAATAGAAATATGAATTATGATGAAGAGAGAAGATGGATGTGGGGTAGGGTTTTGATTGTGAAAATTTAATTTCGCTGGCAGAGACAGAGAGTAAATAATAAGAAGGTTATCCAGGGCCTGTAGTCATATCCAAGATACTGATTTCCTGGCATATGATACAGCTGCTATTTCCAGGACCCTCCATGCACTGGCTGAGTTTCCTCCCAAAAGGCCAAACTTGGCTGCCTGGCTATTCTGTCCCTCGCTACCTCTCTCCATTATTGGAGAGATAAGAGAAACTAAGAGAGTTGCACCCACACGTAAACACGCAGAGAGAGAGAGAGAGAGGGGTGAGGTCAAACTTAAACACAACAACAACTAACTATAGAAGGTTCAACAGGATTCAATCATCTTTGGTTCTCGAACTTTTGTGGATGAGATGAAGAGGGCTCTATCA
This sequence comes from Erythroxylum ulei, assembly GCA_027564395.1. Taxonomy (NCBI): domain Eukaryota; kingdom Viridiplantae; phylum Streptophyta; class Magnoliopsida; order Malpighiales; family Erythroxylaceae; genus Erythroxylum; species Erythroxylum ulei. Next base: position 64,200,322 of record JANITX010000007.1, read on the forward strand.
CCTTCATAACTTTAAAACTCACCAATAGAACAACAAGCTTGTTTCGTGGTGTAGAGAGCGAAAGAGAGAGAGAGGGAAAGAAGGTCCATACACATGCTCATCACCTGTCTCTTCATCAATTGTTCATATCTTTTATCCATATCTCTCTGCATATCTGAAACCGCCTCGAATCCTTTGTACGTAAAGAACATGTGAAAATAAGAAATACCAGGAAGCAAAATAATGGTACAATCATAGTTTACATTACGACAAGTTGCTGTTGGTCAAGATTTTGGCAAATATGCGCCTAAGGCACTTGATCTACGCTTGCTCCAGAAAGCTTGGAAAATTTGGTTTAGTGTCGGTAACATATTTTCTTTTCAGTTCAAACAAATCAAATTCCTGAAACTCACAAGATGTGGTCCTAAAATGATCGATACATGAACTATGCCTGAAGTCACTATCAGAATTGGTTCAAGAGGCATAATTGACCTGAAAGTCACCTGAGCATTAATTATGCTCTATACCAACGAAACCACAACTTTCTTCTACAGGAGGATGCTGGCAGTAGAAGATGTATATGCAATACCTTAAGAAGCAGTTCAGTTATTGTTTCTATATAATCCGGAAGTTGTTCAATCCAGATTTTAATGTTTCTGCATCACCATATACGTATGAACTCTATGCTTGGCGATAGCTATAAATAAGGTGGTCGCATATGCCTTTCTATTCTTGACCCGTGCATAACTTTGATTGATAAAGGCTATCAATACAGATTAAAATTCTTAAGTCACAAACCAAGCCTTTAATGTGATATTAGATAATCGAAACCTTCAAATCATCTACCCTTAGTCTTTAGGCCAAACTCCAATCCTCTAAGCAGAATGTTAACCTTTGATCCTAATCTTTACTTTTATTCCTTCCACAAGCAAGATAGATAGAGAAGGCAATGCCAACAAATAATTACATAATTACACAATTAAAGACACGTTTTAGTCGAATGAAAAGAAGTTTTGGAAAAGACAGACATAAAAGCGGTAAAACTGAAGAAGAGAACTACGAAGTAACATGTAACCTTATTTTGGTGTCAGATGTATATAGTAGCTGCTGCTTTTCTTGGTCAAATAACAGTGTCCGACAAGAGATATTGATATGCTTTATCTAAGGATGCCTCATCGAAACATCGCAAAGGTAAAAAACTTAGACTGCACCGACAGGGAACGGCTGATCTTCGTATGTTACTAATAATTAACCAAAAATGTCAAAGTCAACACCTCAAGTAGCGTTCATGAATCTAGCATTTATAATTGAAGGTTATCATAAAAATAATGGATAGGGAGCTACTTTCTGTGTTATTTCATATTTGGTCAAGTAAAGCACAGTTTCCTATTCCAGGTCTTACTGTATGCAATTTACCGATTTCCGGAGACTAAATCTTCAAAACAATCTTCAAGGAGAAAAGGGTTTCATATCTACTAGAATTCACATTCTTTTACAGCCTGATCGGATGCATATCTGTCTGTGGACCTGTTATACCACTAAGGAATGTCTTGCTAAATAAGCATATATATAGACAATGAAACTAACAAAAGTAGAATTAATATACTGAAAAGGGAAGAAAATATATGAGCTACAGTACTTAATGGATTTGCTAGTCTACCTTGACGTTGGAAAGGTTGACAGAAACTGCAAGTTCACACAAGAGGAATGAAAATGACGGTAGAGCCTATACCTTCTTGTTTGAGTTGAGTTTGGTACTTCTCATTCCAGGCATGGTATCTCGGTGAGACGGTGACAGTAGGGTAGGTACGATATTTCGAATAAAATAAATTAAAATAATAGTATGTTAGGTTGATATTGTAATATATTAAAAAATAGTTGATCAAATTAAATTAAATTAAAAAACAATAGTTTTTAAAAAATTATAAATATTGAAACTAAATCTAATATTCTTGATTAGTTTTTAATTTCTTTCAATTTAAGTTTCAAATGTTAATTAATAAAAATTTGATAAGGTTTACAATTTTTAGAATGGTTATATTAATCATTGTAAGAGCATTAATAATGCAGTTCCCACTTTAAAATGTTAATACAAGCCATCCCCAATATTATACAGGATATTTTTTAGTTAAATCTTGTAGATACACAAGCATCTTCTTTGTTTAGGTACCTTAAATAACTTTTTTTTTGGACATTAAAGAAATTTAATATATATTAGAAAATTTTCACCAAATACATTTATTAGGATTTAAATCTCTCTCTCTCTCTCTCTCTATATATATATAATTTCTAGGTCAAATCTTGATTGTTCTAAAGTTGCATATGAAAAAAAGAACGTGTAATTATACTATTGTTTCGAGCTATCCTAACAAATGCACAAATCAAGATTTGAATTAGAAATGTCGAATTCCCTTGTGATTCACTAAAAAAATAACAACCCAAGCTTATGTACGGATTCTTGGAGTTTGCTTCCAAAAGAATTATTGTCCTAGACAAGCTTCTGTGCTTATTAATCCTTTTCAATGGCGTGACAAGGAAACAAAACTACAAATTAATCTTGGGATGGCTACTAATAATAGTTGTTGACAGAGAAGTGGCAGTGATCATCTCAACCATAGAAAGATTGTGAAAGAAATATTGCTACTGAGGCCATCCTGCAAACAAATGATAGGTTTTTCAACAGGAGTTTGTTGTTAGGCTTAACAGCAATGATGGCCTTAAACATGAAAGACCAAACAACCTTAAATTACATAAAAAGGACCATTTACTTAAGTTCAAAGTCTTGTTTTAGCTTCTCATCAAAGACAAGTAATTACCTAATGAGAAAAAGTCTTCGCAAAGGTGATTTCATGTCTCTGTTGGTTGCCTGGTTTGCAATGTGAACGTTAAGAAACTTCTATTTACGTGATTCATGATTGTTTCTTCCACATCGAGTTTCAAGAAGATCACTTTCCTGGCTCTTCTAGGTCTTCCTAGATTACTATATATGGTCCAGTGAAGTTAGGTGAAACAAAGAATTTGTATGTTATATTCAATGGTAATATTTTCCCACTCAAGTGACACACATTAGAAGACAATTGACGAGAAAGACAGACAACAAAGATCTTTACTGATTAAGGGCAAGAATATTATTGATCATTAACGTGCATTTTAACTCGCGCGGTATATTTCTATATTCTCCATGCGGGTGGCAAGCTTATACTATTAAACAGCAATTAGTAGCAAGTTTTGATGAATGAACCACATTTTCATTGTTATTTAAATAAAAAATTGATAATCATGTCTATTTACGTTTTTATGGGACTTGAGATACGCTTTGTTTTTTAAAATTTTCTTCCATTTAATATAAATAGAAGATATCATTTAATAGAATAATACAATTTTATATCAAAATTACAAGTTATTTAGAATAGCATGAGGGTAGGAGTTTGCTGCTAATAATTTTGAAAAAAATATAAACAAAAGAAATTTTAATTCAAAATTTTATTAAAATAAACTTCTTATATTTTTTAATTTAAATTATAAATTTACGTAATAATCTGAATTATTGCACGAATAAATTTATTCTAAAAATTAAATACAAGTATTTGAAAGAGTTATTTTATTAAGAATACATATAAAAATAAAAATATAAACACTAATTTTAAGTAAAATAATAATCTTGTAAAGAAAAAATAGAATTATTTTGTTATTTACCTCTTCTTTCCCTTGAGCCAACAAGGGCACATGCTCATCAATAGTGATGGGTCGGTCCTCTAACGAACCAGGATTATATTTCTATGCAAAGTCTAAGTTGGTGAATGGCGTATACCTGCATTTCTGGATTCCTCAAGAACATGGACTTATGGTTTGGTCCAATAATCAATTCATGGGTTGACTTGTTCACTCGACTACGTTCATACATGGCTTTGCTAAAGAATAAAGACTAGAGACTTTATGAATTAAGATTGTTGTTAATATTTGTCTCACTCCCTAGTTTTCTCTGTTTTATTTTCCGCTTTCTCCTTGGTTTTATTTAACCAACAACAGAAACTCATAAGTATGCTCTCAAATGAAAAAAATAAGGCCATCCTTTAACACATTAAATTGAAAGGAAAGAATTTATACACTTGTAAATAAGAAAACTTAGTTTCCCATTATAAAATAAGTCGTAATTTCAAGCCCCAGGTTAATTGAAGCATAATCCTTGCGAGGTGGTAGAGAGTTTGTTTGAAGCAAGTTGTCTAAACTAGATGAAGGTGAATGAAAAGTTATAGTTATATAAACTGATAAGATATATGATATATACCTTATTATTTAGTTTTGATACTTTTCGATAATTGGACATCCAAAATAATGTTGATAAGTTTAAGATTCAAATCAAAGTGGGATAGTATAAAATCTACTATCTTGGATTTCATTAGTTGATTAGAGTTGTCTTAAAGGATGAAATTAAAAAGCTATCTTGGATAATTTTTGATAAGAGATTGTATCAAGATAGAACTCTATCTTATGAAGAGTCCTAAGTGAATCCTGTTAAGCTTTGGTTGGGTGTGCCTACTATTGTGTGATTTCTCCTGTTTTGGGAGTGTGGACGTTTTTTTGGGGATGACGTTTTTTTGTGGTGCAGCAGTTATTCTTAATTTGGATAATCACACAACCTATGTTGTGCATGTGTGAGCTGCACTTTTCTTAGCATGTCGTTGGTTGAAGAAGGTTGTCTTGAGTGGTTGCTACGTTTTCTATTTGGTGTCTTTGTCATTGATTGCAGCAGATTGTGTGTGGTGTTTGCGTGACTCCTTGTGGGTGTGATTGGGTCTTTGCCATATTCTAGGTTGGTTGTAGGTGTATGATAAGTGTGGCCATAGTCTACTTGTTATGGTGATTAAAAACAAAGTGCATGAAAGCACTCACGTGGTTATGTATTGCAAGATAACGTTAAGGAACTACAGATTAGGCGTGGGGGTGATTCCTTCCTTGCGTCGTTTTTGATTGGTTGTAGGTGGTGTGCAAGTATAATTTCATCTTAGGCAGCAACTTTTGTCAATTGATTTTCTTGTGGGTTACGAATCCTTTGATTACTGAATGTGTTATCGGGGCAGCTGTAGCCTTGTGAATCAGTTAGTGCCATTGGTGAACAATAGTCAGATTAATCTTCGGAAGAGCTGAAAAACATTAGGAAGTTGTTCTTTCTTTTATTTCTCAAGTGTTTTTCATTTATGTTGAATTTTGTTTAATCACTTGAGTTGTTTAGTTTGTTTCGTTATTGTTAAACATTGTTTGAGAAAAATCCTCTATTGAGGTTATTATGAGGCAGTTGTACTATTGGGTGTGAAATTCTTTCATAGGTATTGAGGGCGAGGGATAGCGTTAAGGGTTGAGTGGTGTCGGCTCAGTAAAGCCTCGTATAAGACTATTTTCATTAGTGAAAGAATTAAGCTGGGTGAGGGCCCTACAGATGTAGGCAAGGAGTGTCGAACTGCGTTACCAAATTTCGGTGTTGATCTGTGATTGAGCCCAAGTTTATCTTATAAATTGGCTATACTTTCATGGCTGTTAATATACTTTTTGACTCTTAATTTGTCATTTTGTGCTTAAATTAGTTCCTTATAGTGAACTCATATTATATGCAATTT
>JANITX010000007.1:64326209-64338945 GCA_027564395.1 Erythroxylum ulei
GAAATAAAGATATGTTGTTTTTCTGTCGAAGAAAACATGTTGTCAAAATTCAGATAAACGATGTTTTCTAGTTTCTATAAAACTCTTGTGATTTTTTTATTTTCAGATACAAAAAATCAAAACATAGTAAACCAAACACATTTTACTTACCTTTTTTTTTTTTATAAAAACGACAATAAAAAATGAAAAAAAAAACAGTCCTTTAAAATTGATTGTTACTAAAAATTTACCTAAGAACGACGACCCATCACCAATAACAAGACTGTCCATTCTGGATCCTGATGTCGCTGCGGATAATACTGCGAGTACAGGCCAACTACCTTAGAATGCTTTGGGCCCTTGAGTGGCACTGGTCTTTGCTTTAATAGAAAGTTGCAATTTGGGTCAAATACTTGAAGCTAGTCGTTTGTGTAATGGGATTCTCTCTTGGAACTATGTGATGTACGTAGGAAGTAATAAACTATCGTTAAACGACTTACATGAGATTCTAATATTTGTAAAACGGAGTTTACAACTCTCTTTAATTTCCCTCTAGTTCCCAAATTTACAGAAATTGCTGCAATTTCTGATTTAGGTGGTCTTATGCTCTACTATGTCTTCTTCTTCGCTTCTTCACTTTCCCTCCAAAGTACAAAACGATCCCTACAAAATAGCGAAGAGAATGTAAAGAAACATAAGTGAGGGAAGTCAGTCCAGGGTCGAAAGCTTGATGTAGAAGAACGAAAACATAAGGAGTCTTTTATTTTACTTGGGAAGTAGAAGGCGGAAAGAAGGACAGATGGTCCCCGAGTGGTCGGGTCCAGGCAACTCCTAGTGTCCGGGGTCCCAGTGTCTGACAAGATTTAGTTTGCATGTGCTCTTGATTTGTTTTTATGGGCTCCCACAGTCTTTATTACAATGCCCATAAAATATCGCCCGTCTCTCTCTCTCGAAGACCTTCTCGATTCCTTTATGATTTTGTTTCTAGATCATGAGTCAAGCTCTGAACTGCGCTTATTAAATAAACTGTTAAGCTCATTTCTCCATTTAAACTAAACGCTTTGGTGGGAAGGGGAAAAAAAAAAGACGAAAATGTTTATGAGATAGGAGGTATAGAGGCGCAAGGAGAGGATTGATTTTGAGTTGAACTTTGGTTGATTGGTCTCTTACTCTGTTCCCCTTTCTGGGGGAGATTCTTCTCTTCTCCCCGTGTATTTGAAAGTAACCTTTTTGGGGTTTGAGCTTTGTTTCTTAGCTTTCTTTGGTCTCAGCTTTCACTCTCTCTATACCCACGTGGGGTTCCTTTACTTTTGCGTTAAAAGGACTTGTGAACATTAAAATCTCTGAGTTTTGATCACCATGCCTGATTCTTGAGATGTGGTTCGTAGCAGGACACTGCACAGAGCATGTCTTGTTTTACTTCTCCGCTTGTTTGTCAGCTTATCCACTCAACACTGTAAATAAGCCCTTCAATACTTTGTCTTTGTGAGTGAGCTTATGATTTGTGTTTCTATTGGGGTTGTGTAGAAAAGGTCGTCGTATAGTGCAGATGCTAAATTCTGTCCTTTGAAAATATGGAATCTGGGAGTGGATTTTACTCAGTTGATGAGTTTAGATTAGATGCCAGATGGTTAGTTGATCCCAAACTTCTTTTCGTTGGCCCGGAGATTGGTGAGGGAGCTCATGCCAAAGTGTACGAGGGCAAGTAAGTTTATTCCCTTATCAAGACTTTCGCTTCATCTTCTTGTTTTGCACATCAAAACCTTCAATCTAGGCTTCTACCATTGTAATCTGTTGTCAGAGCACCTCTGCTTGCTTGCTTGTGGGCCGTTTTTGGTGTGTGAATTAAGCTCGTCTATGATGTAGGTTAAATTTTCTTTATAGTTTAAGAGCTTAGGAGAAATGATCCAGACGGGAAGAAGAACAAACAGAAGAAAAATAGGGAAAGACTAAAGAGTGAGAGAGGGGAGAAAAATCATAGAAGGAAATTCTTACTGTTATCCAAATTGATAACAAATTGATGCAAAGAATTTTCCTTGATACTTTTTGCGTTTGCTTATGTTACTGTATCTTAATCAACTTGGTTGGATTCCTTTGCAGATATAAGAACCAGACCGTCGCCATTAAGATTGTTCATAAGGGACAGACTCTGGAGGAGATCGCTAAGAGAGAAGCACGATTTGCTAGGGAAGTTGCAATGTTGTCTAGGGTCCAACATAAGAACTTAGTGAAGGTTGAGCTCTCGGATGTTATTATAAGTTTGCTTCATTAGACATAATATAAGTTGCATGCTATTAAACAGTTTTCAGTGAATAACAAATGATTGTTACTAAAACTGGGTGTTGGAAATTTGTGTGTCAACAGTTCATTGGTGCCTGCAGAGAGCCAGAGATGGTTATAGTCACCGAACTTTTGCTGGGAGGGACCCTGCGGAAATACCTACTTAGTATGCGGCCAAGGTGCTTGGACAAACATGTAGCTATCGGTTTTGCACTTGATATTGCTCGAGCCATGGAATGCTTGCACTCTCATGGGATTATCCATCGTGACCTGAAACCTGGTAATATTTTTATAACCCTACCGATTAATAGAGAACTCACTATGTACAAACTTTAAGCCACTATTTTGACAAGGTCGTTTGCTAACTAATGTTCCAAGAGGTCATTCACTAATTCTATGTCCAATGGGACCTTTTTGAACGTTAACGTCATCCGCTAATGATGCCTGCTGATTAGTGACATCATACAAACCTTTCTGGCCTTTCACCTATAATGCATTGTAGCTAATTTAGCTTGGTAAATTGTGTATGAAAGCTTCTTTGTGACTGCTTAAGATTTGGCAATTCTGCTTTCACCTTATTGATGAGTCATGAACCCATTGATACGATAATTTTCTTAAATTCTGTTGTCACTACAAGTTTCTCTTAAAAGGCTTATAGAACTGATTAGCTTGTACAGATATTCCTTATGCCCAAAATAAGAAATGAAATCTTCCGTCTTATGGCTATTTCAGTTTTGAGAGAATTTGACAATTTCACTTCCCATGATCCTCAGAAGTCAGAAGTAATTGGTATCATTAGGTAGTATAAATGTTATGTCAGCCAAATGGTACTTGTGTCCGTGTAGAGTGAGGTCATATGGCTTGAAAAGGTCGTCCCTTTATTTTTATATGTTTACTGGTTAGGATGGGACTTCAAATTTGTTAAAACGCTCACAACTTAAGTCACCTTTTTACTTTTCAGAGAACTTGCTCTTGACTGAGGATCACAAAACTGTGAAACTAGCTGATTTTGGACTAGCAAGAGAAGAGTCATTAACAGAAATGATGACTGCTGAGACAGGAACATACCGTTGGATGGCTCCCGAGGTACTGAACTAAAGGAAGGCGAATGGTTGCTTTTGTTTATTTGAAAAAAAAATGGATTTTTTCTAATTTACCTTCTCTCTTAAGTGCTTCCCCTAATACTCGTTACTTTCTTGGCAGTTATATAGCACTGTCACCTTAAGGCAGGGAGAGAAAAAGCACTACAATCATAAGGTGGATGCTTATAGCTTTGCAATTGTGTCGTGGGAGCTTTTACACAACAAGTTACCATTTGAAGGCATGTCAAATCTTCAGGCTGCATATGCAGCTGCCTTTAAGGTAGTGACCTCTGGTCTATTCACTCCAAAATTATGTTGTGCCAACTAAAATTTTGATTAAATTCTCCCTGAAAGCGTTGAAGACTTGTAACTACGATGGTGTTTATTAACTTTTCAGAACGTGAGACCTAGTGCGGAAAACTTGCCGGAAGAATTGGCCATCATTCTGACTTCATGCTGGACAGAAGATGCAAATGCTCGGCCTAATTTCACTCAAATAATTCACATGATACTGAATTATCTATCCACCATTGCTCCTCCTGAACCAGCTATTCCTCCTCGTCTTTTGACATCAGAGAACACCATCTTGCCACCAGAATCTCCGGGTACAAGTTCCTTAATGACAGTGCGTGATGACTGTGGGGAAACCCCCAAAGCAGAGGTGGAAAACAAGCCAAAAAGCTTCTTCTTCTGCTTCAACCAATGTTATTAAACCACCCTACTTGTAAAAGAAAATGACAACCTTGGTGTGTTTCCCAGGGATAAGAGGCTGAAGATAGCTCAGTCGGGAACAGGCTCTTAGCCCAGGAACACATTTTGACGACATTTTTTGATCAATAAAATTCGTCTTTTTGGTGTCCATACGAGCTAGTGAACACTTCCTGATGGTAGTCGCCAGATACCGCCCCTTGCCCACCAAAATTATAAGGGATCGTGGAGCAACCCTATAACTTTTCCGCGCACCAAAAGTTCCATGATGTGGGTAGATTTGGTTATGGTTTGTGAGTAAAAAAAATAGTGAGAAAGAAACATCTCTGAAGGTGATGTTTAACTGTTCCTAAGACGAGAGAGATTGCATGGCAATCTGATTACTGGCCTTGAAAATCAACATCAATTTTTCGGTAGGAGGGAAACATAATCCAGTACCATTAATTCCCAGGAGAAGCAACTTTGGATACATTCATTCTGAAAGAGTTCTCTGAAAATGAGAGAAAACGGAAAAAATAAAACAGAGAGAGAGATAGAAGACATTTTGTTGTTTAAAGAAGGCTCTGCATCGAAACAATTCGATTCAGGAGCAGACTTTGAATAATTCTGGGATTAGTTTGTTGACCTAAATCATCTGTTCTTATTGCATTATTTTACGAGCATCTATTTATTCAATAAATAGGAATTATTTTTAACAAATGGGTGTATTTATCATAAACAGGACAAGAACAAATTAATAGAATAAGAACAAAAGTAATAGTAACATATAATCTGAATCCGGCCTAATAATGGTTCATCACCTAGCAAACAGGGAGAGTCATGAACTAGTGGTCCCATCAGACGGGAGCTGATGAAATTCTGACTCTTACCGTTAATTTGCTTGTAATGTATGTCGAGGCAATAGAACATCCTTTATTCCATTATCCGTTGATGGTCTCGACTTGTGATTGAAAACGAATAAACTTCGCTTTTTGGAAAAGTCAATAAGCTGAATGCTTGTAGAAAAACATCCTAAAGCACACGGCAGATGAAATAATAAGAACGTATGATGGAAATTGATTGAAACTAAGTGAAATTAACAGAACTGGGAAAACGGAATAGACCTTTCTTTACATTATACATAGCCTTGAATCTGGCCGCAATGTTACCAATAGTCGTTGCAGGAACAGCATCCCTCTTTAATGTGGTGAAAACGATTCCTATCACGAAGTACAATTTCTCTATCATATACCCTTGATATTATTTTTGCCGCATTATGGCAATCTGTACAAACTCTAAGATTCTTGGAAATTCTAATTGTGGTTCCAGGAGGAGTTTTAGAAAGACCAAATGCTATAGCGAGCTTCTCGTTGTGATGTGACGCTGCAGATTCCCTGTCCTCCTCCTCTGCGTCGAATCTTGCATCTGATATATTGGGCGCATAGCCAGCTGTCTTGATTCGTCGAATCATGTCTTCAGTTGCGTTATAAATGGCCTTATACGGATGTACTTTAGCTTCAGCTAGAAATTCATAAATCTGTCCTTCCAATTCAATCAAACTACAGCCAGGCATTTTCTTGATTCCTCACTCTTTCATCTCACTTCTCGTTCTCATGGCGTCCGACGACCTCCCAACTGATGCATAAATGTTAGACACGAGTACGTAATCCCCACTATGCAAGGGCTCCAGTTCAACCAGGTGCTTCAATGATTCTTCTGCTATCTCAACATTCTTATGCACCTTGCATGAAGCCAACAATGTTCTCCAGTTCACAGCACTGGGTTGGATGGGCATTTCCTTTACAAAACCATAAGCCTCTTCAATCAACCCGGCCCTACCACGAATGTCTACCATGCACCCATAGTGTTCCAAACTTGGCTCAATACCAAAGTCTCTACTCATGCTGATAAAGAATTCACGACCCTCACTGACCAGACCTGCATGACTGCAGGCAGAAAGAACCCCAATAAAAGTCACATTGTTCGTTCGATGTCACTTTCCCTCATTTTCTGATAGAACTCAAGTGCCTTTCTTTCTTGTCCATTATTAGCAAAACCTTGAATCAGTGCTGTCCATGTGTACACGTTTTTCTGAGGCATATTTTGGAAGACTTCAGTTGCACCATCCATTAATCCACATTTTCCATAGAAGTCTATAAGTGCAGTTCCAAGAGTGAGGGTAATCCTAATCTTTTGCCTCTCAATATACACATGAACCCATTTACCAGTCTCCAAAGCTCCAAGTACAGCACAACAAGATAGCACACTGACCATAGTAACCTCATTAGCATCTACATTTGCCCTTTGCATCTCATTAAAAAGATCAAGTGCATCTTTACATCTCCTTGACTGAGTATAACCAGAGATCATTGCACTCCAAGTAATGACATTCTTCCGATCCAGTCCATCAAACAAGTTTCGTGCTTTATCCATCTCACCGCATTTTGAATACATGTCAACAAGAGCAGTGATTAAGATACCATTCCCTTCCAGACCATTTCTCCTTACAAACTCATGAATCCACTCTCCCAGCTCTACGTCACCCAATCTACCACAAGCCAGCAAAACACTGAGCAATGTTATATAGTTAAATCCAACACCCAATTCCCTCATTTCAAAGAATAACCTAATGACATCCTCATAGTACCCGTTCTTAACATACCCCGACAACATTGAATTCCAAGTAAAAATATCCCTTTCACACATTCCATCAAACAGTTTCCTGGCAAGATTAATGTCACCGCAATTTCCATACATATGGACCAGAGTGTTCAAACAAAGCCCATCAGAACCAAACCCACATTTCACAACCTGGGCATGAACCTGTTTCCCTTCTCTCATTCCACGTAATTGAGAACAAGCTTTAAGAGTACAAGGCAAAGTGAACTCATCAAACAGAACCCCATTTTCGAGCATTTGCTTGAACAAGATTACAGCTTTTTGCGGGGATTGGTTCTCTGTGAAGGCTCTTATCATGACATTGTATGCCCCCGAATCGGGACTAACCATGTTTGCGAAAATTGAAACGGCGTAGTCCATGCCGGTGGTTGGTAGTAGTAAGGCGGCTGATTCGAGGAGGGTTGCGGCGACCAAAGGGGTCGAATCGAAGTGGCGGCCAAAATATTTAAGAAGTGTTTCCTCAATTAAATTTTATTGAACAGAGATATTTATTTATAGACAAGATTATTAAATTATAAGATGCATTTTAGTTAATTGCTTGGTTGGGTGAAAAGCGTTTGCATAAAGTAATAATCAATTTTAATGCATTCTATACATTTATGAAAAATATCATTGTGAGAAATTTGTATAACTCTTCTGATGTTACAATGAAGCATAGTGGCAAAGGAATGTATGACAACTGTCTTAGTAAATAACTAGTGCGTGCAGCCAAAGTAATTCGGAAGTAGCATCAACAAGAGAATGATGTTTATATTTGGTTTTGAACTAAGCAATGACTTTTTGTCTTTTTGCTGCTCCAAGAGATAAAAGAATTGTCCAAGAAGAAACAATAACTAATCATAGAACCACGATCTATTGGATTGCCAAATCATTCAACATTATAACAGCCACATAACATCGTGGAGGAGTTACCAAAGAAGTGTAATTCATGAAAAAGAGTTCCTTTAATATAATAAAGTATTCGAATCATGATAGAAAAATGAGAGGAGTAAGGAGTAGACATCAAATATAGAGTTTTCCTTAAACATTTTCAACACCTAACTAACTTCGACACACATTAGGCTTCCATAGTTTAAGGATAAAGTCAACTATGATGGGAACTCATTATTTGACTACTAGTACTAAAGGTGAATTTGGAAGCAATTTTGGATACTAAAATTGTTGATAACTTTCGTAAAATTGCTTGCATAATTGAAATCGACTTACCACAATAATATATCAAAATGCTCATTAATAATGGTCACAATATCTACTTCCAAATTTTTATCCAACTTTATCCTATTGTAAGAAGTCCCATCCCTTTTCTCTTTTATGAATTCTTTAAAACAAAAACTCAAACTTCCAACTATATTTGGTGATGATGTATTAACAAAGATGAAGCTCATATTAAATTACTATGATCTAACACTTGGTCCATTCTTAATTGATAATTATTAAACAATTAAGAATGGACCAAATAATCATAACCTCATTGGAATAAGATATCCACTCAAATAATGATATTTTAATATCGTACATATTAGGCAAACAAATGTGTGAAGCTGGATATTTTGTTCTTGAGAACAACTCAATAACAGTATGATATTGTCAACTTCATATAAATTGTTTTAGCTAACTCCTATTGCTTTTATGATGGAAAATAAGTATATTGAGAATTTCACGGTCTCAATATGATAAATATCTCAATATACTTAGTTCTAGACTTTAGCATCTTGAATATTGAATTCCATTATGTTGGACAATCCAAAACTAGCTTCTTTATGCATAGAATGCATAGTTATCATGTATTTTCTTCAATTTTTTTACTCATTTGGGTGTTGCACTCTATTATTATATTACACTATTACAAATTCCCTCAACCTTTATATTTATTATCTCCAACCAATGCTTCACTATTAGATTCCTAATATGTACAAAAAAAAAAAACATATGGTGTAAGCTCCTATCCATTAGCAATCTCCTAATTCATAAATTGGTCTTCACTTTTATGATCATAGCATTGTTTGAGCTATAGTTATTTAAAGTTATAATTGAGAGTTTCATGTCAATGTTTCAATCTGTTAAGCATTTTGCTAATACAATTGTCAACCTGTCATTTGTATGGAGCTTTAATACATAAATAAACCTCTACTTAAAATATAAACAAATATCAATTATGATATAATCAATAAACAAATGATAACAAAATTAAGGAATATTATTTACCTTAAGATTCAACAACATGAAGTATAGTTATTATCAATATAATGTGTTGCCACCTCCATATAGTCCTTGTTTTGGTTACCAGTCATCCATATATCTGATGTGATGGCAACTCGTTCTTAATTACTTAACAATGTCTTTAATAACAAATTATTTTGTTCTTCATAAATCTTAAAGATATCTATCGTTATGGTATTACTAATAGATATCTTGAAAGTTAGTTAAAGTGAGGTGACAAACATCCTAAAATTTTGATTATTAGTAATAGAGAGAAGATATTTATTCTCTATGATCATTTTTCCCAATAAATACTTGGATATGTGAAAATCATAACCCTTAGCTGTTATTTCACTCTTTCGTTTCATTAGGTTATGGTTCAAAAAAGTTTGATTTCCTTGCATTATAATAACCTTGGTATTCATTTTGCTCTTTCTTTTCATTAGGTTAGGGTTTAAAAAGTTTTACTTCTTAATACCATCTTCTTTTTATTGTAAGAGTCCATACATCTTATGACGATACTTTTATTCAGCTTTATCAACCATATCACTTGATCTACTCTCGATAAATTGACTCTAAACATCAGTTTTTATATTAAAAGAAACATTCATTCAACCTAAACTATTTCTACACTTGGCATATTGTCAAGTACCAAATTGGAACTCTCTATTATGTTGCCTTATATTGTTGAAGGATTATACACATCCCTTTAAAAAAAAACATAAACAAGATAATTATGAAAAGTTAGATATAAATACAACTTATTGACGTAATTAACATAACAAAAGAAGTTACTATATGATCTATAAATATTTGAACATAAAGAATGTTGGAAGCTTTGAGGTCTTGACAAAATGTTACTATTAAAAACTATTAATAAGGGTTAAAGAAAGAAAATCCAATAGAGAACGTATAATAGTTATCGATATATTTTCTCAAGAAGAAAATATAACCTTTCCAAATAAATAGACACCATTCAAATTATCCTAATTTGTAGCTTATGAAGAAATATCTAGATGTTCGGTGACTATATGCTCATTCCAAGAATTCAATTCACGCTTGTAGATCGACTTACAAGAAGAAAAAGCTTAAAAGGTAGCAAAATTTTAGAATTCATTGGAAGAAATGCAAAAATAAAGTTAGAAGAAAAATAATACATTGATTTTTAGGAACGAGAGGTTGCAAAGAAAGCTATTGAAGAAAAACCTTATGCTATTAAGGAGACACAAACACTTGTTAAAGATATAAAGTAAATAAGTTCTCTAAAAGGAGAATTGGAAAATCTATAAAATCTTCAATTCGTAAATTCTATCTGCCTTTATGACATCAAGTATATGATGGCAGTTATGATTCAATCCATAACAAAAGAATTTTGCTTTTCACTCATTCAGGGTTTAGAAAGTTTCCATTTCAGTATCAAACTATAATTTTTTTTATTGAAAACTAAGAAAATTGTTAAGATGTCATTTTGCGCTTATTTTCTATTTAATTCTCCTTAATGTGTTGAAATTATTATTCAAAATTAATGGAATTGTATTATAATTATTCTCAGATGATTTTCAACACCTTAGAGATGAAATTGAATCAAAAAGATGCAAAAGAGACGAAGAAATCCGAAATTCCAATTTTGACAGCAATTCAATGACTAAGCGTGGGCACGTGTAAGGATGAAATAAATTTCTAGATCTCCTTTCAAAATCTAAATCTGATTCTTTTAAAGATTTCCATAATCTTTTAAGACCAGATTGATGGAGATTCACAATCTGATCATGTGGGAAACGTGATATACAAGAGATGATGGAAAAGGAAGGGATCGGAAGGCTTTAAAAGTAAAAAATGTTACTGTTCACGAGATATCCCTTTAGAGTTAGAATATAATAACGTCCCTAGTCTCCATCCCTAGTTTTCTGATTCATTGTTCTTACATTTCTGCACTTTATCTTCTAGTATTTTCGTATTCTTCAAGAAAGACTAGGGATGGAGACTCGTTGCGTTATTATTTCTTTGATTTCTACTTTCATTATAAATAGCTAAACTTATTTTCTTGGTTGAGGGGAACCTTTTTATCACCTATTATGTGTGAGATGTTTCAGTAAAGTTTGTTCATTAATGAATATTGAATATATTCTGCATTACTTTTCTAATTGAGTTGATTGATTTCTAGGTGCGCAACTAGGGATTAATTTGTTCAATAGCTAGATTAATGAAATATGACATTTAGTTTTGTTAATCACAAGTAGCAATTAGGATTACCTTTTTTTACGTTAGAGTTGGAAATCTTAAGAAGATATTCACTTGGTTAATTGCATGTCGCACATGTATTATCTTGCTCATTGGTTTCTTGATTCTTAAAGCTATTATTTAATTGAACCTACGATCGTATCTAGGTTGTTATTTAATAAGAATGCTAGGATACATGTTTCTAGTCATTTACACTTAAGAGAAAACATCCCCCAATGAATGTTTACTAATGATTGAAATTTTATATCAAGGATCCATTTTAGCGTGATAACATCGGTGACTCAAAAACTAAGGTTTTTCCCATTAAATATTCAGATCCAATTATTTCTTTTGATTTGTGATTTTTCTTGTCTTTTTCCTTAAAATGCCGTGAATTAACACCCCCCCCCCCAATTTCGTTACTCTATTTTTGTTTGAATTCGTAACTCCTTTACTGTTAAAATTCCTCGTGGGAACTATATCCACTTACCACTACCACATTAATTTGTATTAACGGAAGATGGTTTCTTTTTGAATTTGGTTGCAAGCGACAGTAGTATCAAATTTTAGTGCTGTTGTCGGGGAATTTTTGACGGTTTATGTATGTTACACGTTTGAATCAATCAGAGAATTTGTAGTACAATCCTGAGATCGAGAAGACAGCCAAAAGACTGTGAAAATAGACCAAACATCAGAAAGAAATGCAAAAAATGGAAACAATGGCAGCAAAACACACTCTTCGCGAACTAGCCACGACCACAGACGAGCAACAGCCCCACTGCATCAACTTTCCGAATTTAGGTGATAACAATACTTTTGAATTAAAATATGGGCTAATTCATTTATTAGCTATTTTCAGGGGTTTACCGAGAAAAGATCCGTATAAGCATTTGAAGGAATTCGACGTGGTTTGCATGGGAATGAAGCCGACAAATGCGACGGAAGAGTAGATTAAACTGAGAGCCTTCCCATTCTCCTTTAAAGAAAATGCTCAAGATTGGATGTACTATTCAGCCGGAGAAAACGTGCAAACGTGGGCTAAAATGAAGAGGCTCTTTTTTGAAAAATATTTTCCAGTTTCGAGAGCAGCCAATATTCGAAAAGAAATTTGCAAAATTCGGCAACACAGGGGAGAGACACTCTATGAGTATTGGGAAAGATTCAAGAAACTCTGTGCTAGCTATTCACACTACCAAATAACCGACCAGCTATTGATTCAATATTTCTACGAAGGACTTTTGCTTTCGAATAGGAGTATGATCGACACTGCAAGAGGTGGTGCTTTAGTTGATAAAACGCTGACGACCACAAGGGAATTGATCGCGAACATGGCTTCCATCACTCAACAATTTGGAATATGTACTGGGTATGGATCAAAAGGCGTGAATGAAGTGAATGCGACCACGTTGGAAAAAAGATTGGATGACCTTACTTCTTTGGTACGACAATTGGTGGTTACGAAGAAAGAAAAAGCAAAGGTATGTGGCATATGTTCAATGATAGGACATTTTACTAATTTATGTCCAATTTTGCAGGCCTAGGGTTGGCAATTTTCTAAATGACATGCAATCACATAATATCACATATTATAAGCATTCATTTCTCCATTC
>JANITX010000007.1:64512194-64525999 GCA_027564395.1 Erythroxylum ulei
AATAATTCTACCTTTAGTGACCAATTTTAAATGGTTGTTAATAATGCATTTTTAACGACCAACGTAATAACTCGTCATTGAGCATTTTTAGTAACAATCCTATAGTGACCACTTGTGACCAACCTAATTTTGGTCGTTATAACTTTTAACGACCATTTTCTTACTTTTAGCAACCATTAATAATAATTGCTAAAACTAATTTTTCTTGTAGTGTTTATTTCTATTGAAAATGTAAATTTACGAGGAATAGGTTTGTAATAGTTTAGGATTTAACTATTGCTTTCTTATTTAAAATGTCAGTTGTTAATCTATCTCTTTGGGTACCTAATGCAATTAAAGCTAAATATTTTTGAAAGCTCTTTTTGTTGACTTACGCATTTAAACTTATGTTAACCCCTTTAATGCAAGAGAGGAGAAAATTAAAGCACTTTTACTTATAAACTTTGAAGATATGACAAGTCTTTTGGGGCTTAATACCCAAATTCAAGCATTAACAACTAGAAAATAATAGATAAATCCGTAATACTGTTCAGAGACTAAAGAGTTAGACTTGAGGGGTATCAAAGCGAGGGAAGATAAATTACCTGGCCAACAACCTCAAGCTTTCCACAATTTTTAATATCAACTTCAACAATTCTAATTCTACTGTTTGTTTGATTGAGATATTATTGCAATTAATGAAGATGATTGAAACTCTTAATTGTCATATAGTGCATGGAAATAAATTAAACTATAATTTTTTGACAATTGCATAAGCAATAGGTAGGGTGGAGTTGAGTCCATCCTCGACTCAATCTAACTTGACTCTCTGGACTAAGTATATTCAATTTGTATCATATTTTATTTACATATTTATATAAAATTAATATAAATGTGTAAACAAAAACAACCGAAACAGAGTTTGGCACACAGCGAACGGAAGATCTCTTTTGATCGTCTTCTACGCGAGGAGCCAAGATTTTCTGTTCAGTTTTATGGTGTCTTATTCTGTCATATGAATCTCAGTCATTTATTTATGCGAGTTTTACATGAGCCCCACATAAATAAATATGACATTCGCACAAATAAATAATTGAGATTTATAGAACAGAATAAGACACCGTATAAAATTATACAAAAAATCTAACCTCATGCACAAGGCGAGGTCTCGTCGATCCAAAAAGATCATGTTCCGGTCCACATATAACCTCCTTGGTGAAAGGGCGTGCAACACAGGATTTTGTTTCTGTCGACACGTGTAAGCTATTTGTGGGGTCCATAGCTATGTGATTATTTATGAGCTCATTGTTTACTATTAGTTCCTTTTTTTTCCTTGCCGGTGAATTGTAATGGAAGGAAATACATCAGTATTCAGTAGTAAAGCTTAAGCAACATGATCACCAGGGTGGTCCTCCTATAAGTAGCTAGCCATCCTGTCGAGAAAGAAGAGCGTTTTGTTGCGGAGAGGAGTGGCCCTACATTTCATATGATTGAAAAGCACCTTAGTCACATTATATTGATAATTTTGAGTTACCATTAACAAAAGAAATACTATTACCAATTAAGCAGAAAAGCTGTGAAACTATATGAGAAGAAGAAGATCGACTCTTTAGGCATGCCCTCATAGTTGAATTTGTTTAACGTGAAGATGGGATGGCTTAAGCTCTTGGAAAAGAAGTCCTCCGCATGCCAATCCAAAGACACAAAACTATGCTACTTTATACATAACCAAACAAAAAGGGGTGATGGTGATGGTGATGAAGAAAGACTTGGACCCTTTTTCTTTTGGTTGGAGGCAAAACCAAAGGCCATCCAACTTTGAAGCAACATGCTTTGCCTTCTAAATTAGAAAAGAATCTGTTTCTTTTCCTTGTCTGTGAAAACGTGCCACCCATTTTATACCAAGGAAAGCGAGTCAAGATCTCCTGTTCAATATTATGGTGTCTTATTGTGTCCAATAAATCTCAGCCGTTTATTTATATGGGTCCCGCATGGAACCCACGTGGGACCCGCAAAATAAATGATTGAGATTTCATAAGACAGAATAAGACAGAGTAAAACTGGACAGAGGATCTGGTCTCGAGGAAAGCAACGTGCAAGCGATATTATAAAATCAACGTTCCACTTATATTTTCTGTTATAATTTATAATTTTCCTTTTCAATTTTTAAAAAACAATAATATTTTATTTGGTTCCAAATTAAAAAATATTTCTCCACAACGTAATTAAATTACATTAATCATAATTCTTTTTAGTAATTAATATTAAATAATATTTTTAATTAATAAATTCAAATAACGATACAAAAATTAAAAAAAGAAAATTTAAATAGTAAAACACAATCTTATGATTTCTCCACTCTTTGTGCTTACCCTTTATGTAACCTATGTTGAACTACACCATCCAGCTGGTTCATTTGAATTTTTCCCCTTTTAACTTCTGTGTATGTGTGCGCATCTATATATGCATGCTTGTGTCTCTCCTCTTTCTTTCTGTCTCAAGTCTCATCCACGCTCATCTGTTAGATATGCGTCCACTTCTTCACGGTGAGACTATGGTAGCAGCTTTCAATTTTGTACTGAAAAATGTGTTCTTTTTGCTCCTCCGACGATGGCCTTCTCCCTTATTTCCATGAAATGGGTGGTCTTCATCAAGCTAGAGGCCTATTTTACAAGCCGAGAGCAATGTCATGGAGAAGCCATGCATCCATGGAAGGGGAATTGAGAGCTTTTGGTCCGAATGCTATAAATCCATACATACTTTATGTACAATTCTCATAACTACTATTTCTAATAATAGCACAATTCTGCATCTCCGTTTCGCCTTCTTCGTGCTTAGAGTTGCGAGTGTTTCCTTCGGCCTAGGATGGAAAAGTCTGTAATAATTACAAAAGTTGATGTAGTTAATTGTGTATTTCCAACATAATGATAATCTCATGTATTCATTTAATTACATATTGTGCAAGTGTTTGAGGAAATAAATTTATTCACTCTCTTCTTCTCTACTTGATTACAAATACCTCAAATTTGAAATCATTCCACTTGCTTTCGTATTATGGTTATTTGGTGTCTTGGTGATGGCACGTTCATCTTCACCTACTTGGCTAATTCTTCCACAATTGAAACTCAAACCAGAAAGCAAATAGAACCCAATAAAGTTTGTTAGGTGGCATTTGATGACAATTAGCCAGATATATTCTTTTTCTCTCTGTCATTCTTTACTCGTATAGCAAATTTTCACTACAAAAAAGTAGTAATTTGCGACAAAAAATTACTTATGGAAATGAAACTGTAGCAAATTATCAACGAAAAAATATTTCCATCAGTAATATTGTCAGAAAAACTTTCATTTTGCGATGGGAAAAATATCTATTGGTAAATATAGAGGAAACTTATCCCGACAAATTTTTCGACGAATATAAAGATAGTAAAAATTTCCCGTCAGTAAAAAAGATGGGAATGTTTAGCGGAATAAAAAAATTTTGAATTTACCGATGAAATATCGGTAAAGTTTAGAGGTAAACGTGTACAATTTTAATCCCTTTATAAAAAAAAAGATCCGTTCATATCAAATCATCAAGAATCAAATAAAGCAGAGTCATACCTGAATCCATTGTGAAATTTGCACTGGAATCTTGCGGTTTGTCTTCCAAATTAGAAAGTAACCTTTTTCTCTAGAGTTTTCCCTAACTCTCTGATGATGGGATGTCATAAAAGAATTAAGCGTGCGTTTAATTTGGAGACCATAACTACTTATATTAGGGTAAAACTCTAATCTAATTTCTAATATGCCCATCATAAAAATAGAAATTATAAACCCGGTCTCTACACATATAAAGCCCACACTTAAAATAGATGCATGAAGCCTAAAATACCATAAACATATTAGATCAATTTAATTAATTGAAGCCAACTTTATATGATAGTCTTTATATACAATTATACACAGCGTTTTCGTTTTCGTTTTTCCTCTCTCCCATTTCTCTGTTGTCAATTCCTCTTCTGCTCATCGGTGTTTGTGTGCATTTGTCTTCTCCAGCCATTGTCCTTGTGTCCTTCAATAGAGGTAAGTCATTCAGCCTTTGTTCTCAGTGATTTTTTGTAAAACCCTTATTGGTATATATGCTCAAATGTTGCACGAACCTAGGAGCATTTGGGGTGTTTTTACGTTTGTTTCGATTGTCTGTGGTTTATTTGTATTTGCAATGTTCCGAAAAACGTTGAGGAAGGAAAAAGACATGATTTGCTTACGTTATTTAAGACAAATTTGCCATACTTTTAAAGTGTTTTATGAAAGTTCTGAATGAAATTTACGTGTTAAAATTTAATGTATTCGTGTATAAGTGAAATTTAATGTATTCGTGATGACAAAATAAAAATGAAATAATTTCTATTATCAATTCAATTTAATGAATTTGCATCACTTGGGCCATCTTAAATTTGAGGAGGGTATTAATCAAAATATCAGTCAAAACACTAATTATAGATTATATAAAAGTAACTAAAATTTTATTTTTAATCTTCATCTTCATCTTGATCTAATAATTTTTATAACTCTATAAATAAATGCTCTTGTAACACAATATACAACATATACAAAATCTCATTATTCTCACATAATTATCACTTACATATATAATGCATCATATCCTACGGGAGTCTAAGAATTCTTAGGATTCGAAGGAAGGACCAACTCCTTTGGTCACTTGAAGCACAAGTACAAAGGTTTACTAATACTAAAACAAATAAAAAATGTAATATATTTCATTGTAAATATCCAATATTTTTGTATATGTTATATAGATATAGATATGAGAGTATTATCTTTTCTTTAACACTGCATCTCTGTCCATATATATATATGTGGAGTTTAATACTCGATATTCAACATTTGTAAGAGGACTTTTGATCAATGAATTAAATAATTTACTTCTGATTTTGAATTGTTAATTTATTAAATTATTTACTAAAATAAATTAATAGTAATTGAGTAATTATAAAAGAAGTGGACTTAGCTCCTTCGAGCAGGAATGTGATTGATCCATTAGCAGCATTCAATAAGACGCACTTGATGGGTAAGAAGAGAAATGATTAGAGCCTTGTTCGGTGGTCTTGCCTTTCACTTTTTGTTCTTCACTCCTCTTTTCTTTAATTTATGCTTATAAATTTCATGTATGACAATCATTTGTTTTTTTTTTCACATGAATAAAATTCTAAAAGAGTTGTTGAATTAATAAATTGGAAAATTATTCAAAACTCTAATTATCTCCTAAGTTGTAATGGGTACTCTTACTTAGACTAAGAAAAAAACACTTTAAATAAATATTTAGTGATTTTTTTTTAAAAAAATTAAAAATTATTTTTGATAAATTAAATTGTTTAATTTAATTTTTTATTATATAATTGATTAATTGTTGATGAAAGACTAGTTTTATAAAGGTTCAAAGAGTATTTAAATTATTTGGGTTAATTTTGATTATTATAATTGATAATACTTTATTGTTAATTATATTTAAATTTTTGATATATAAATAATACAGAGAACTCACACACTTTTTACTTTTGAATAATTTACCATTCTTTTTATATTGTTTTAAGTCCAATATTAAAAATTAGAAACGTGTATAAACATTTCATGCTCCTTCGTACTTCACAAGATCAAACTCCCAATCTCTATGATTAGATCAAATTTTAATGGTTCTTCTGCATAGTCTTTATGTTATTAATTGTCTTCACTATTCGTTTTTATGAAAACTGAAACGTAAACCAACTAGAGTGGCGAAATTGAAATACGTATGGCAGGGAAACTGGAGACGTGAATTTAATGAAATTCCCATCTCGTCCATAAGATAAAAAATACAGATTAGAAATAAAATAAATTGCTTGTAATATCTTGATTTTTAAGATTTTTATTCAAGTTATCATAACATTAATTTTTAACATTATTCCCACTAAAAGTTCATATATTTCTATTTCAAAATAAACAATATTATTTTCTGATTTGCTTGCTTTAATAAAAAAAATATAACAAAACTATTGAACAATTGTATTATATTAAATACGAAATATTCTTTTTCGCAGGCCCTATATTGTGTTGAAGAGCGTCACTCATCCTTCTTCTTTATAGTCTGTAGTTTTCCATCTATCCTGGAAAATCATCCAACTAATGTCTATATATGCATTAATTTAATAATACAATTCTGATACATTTGAGTTTTGTGTGAATGCAAAGGAGGTCTTAATTGTGTGTTGTTATTTAGAATATTCTTATAATCATTAATGAGTTTTTATGTTCTTCTTTAATAGTGTAAGTATTTACTGTATGTGGAATGAGTTCGAGATCTTATAGATAATTTGAGGCATAACTAAGTTCCTAGGATGGTATATAAGTCCGTGAGGCTTATCGGTGAAAATTTTCACGTGCCTTGGAATTACAACGAGAACTTGCTTTCTTGATTCATAGATGTAAACAATGCCACGTACCATAGTAATGAAATCAAATGTAGGTGAATAATTCAATTGATTAATACTTCAATTTCAATGTGATTAATTCAAAATTAGTATTAATATAAGAAATTCATAGGTTTAATAGACATGATAATTCTTTGCATAATAAACCCCTAGGATAGTATATAGGTTGGAAACCCGTGATGTAGCTCTTGTGAGGCTTATCGATGAAAAATTCCATGAACCTAGGAGTCACAGCGAGAACTTGCTTTCTTGATTCATAGGTGTAAATAATGCCACGTACCATAGTATTGAAATCAATTGTAGGTTATTAATTCAAAAATAAATACTTCCACTTCAATGTGATTAATTCAAACTTAGTATTAATACAAGAAATACGTAGGTTTAATAGACATGGCAGTTCTTTGCATAATAAACCCCTAGGACAGTATATAGGTTGAAAACCTGTGATGCAGCTCTCGTGAGACTTATCAGTGAAAAATTCCACGAGCCTAGGAGTCATAGAGAGAACTTGCTTTCTTGATTCACAGGTGTAAACAATGCCACGCATCATAGTATTGAAATCAATTATAGGTGATTAATTCAAACATAAATACCTCAACTTCAATGTGATTAATTCAAACTTAGTATTAACACAAGAAGTTTATAGGTTTGATAGACATGACATTTCTTTGCATAATAAACCCCTAAAACGGTATATAGGTTGGAAACCCGTGATACATCTCTCGTGAGGCTTGTCAATGAAAAATTTCACTAGCCTAGGAGTCACAGTAAAAACTTGCTTTCTTGATTCACAGGTGAAAACAATGTCACGTATCATAGTATTGAAATCAATTATAGGCGATTAGTTCAATTGATTAATACTTCAATTTCAATGTAATTAATTAAAACTTAGTATTAACACAAGAAGTTCATAGGTTTAATAGACATGACAGTTCTTTGCATAATAAACCCCTAGGTCAGTGTATAGGCTGGAAACCTGTGATGCAACTCCCGTGAGGCTTATCAATGAAAAATTGCACTAGCTTAGCAGTTATAGCGAGAACTTACTTTCTTGATTCACAGGTGTAAACAATGCCACGTACCATAGTATTGAAATCACTTGTAGGTGATTAATTCAAATATAAATAATTCAACTTCAATGTCATTAATTCAAACTTATTATTAACACAAGAAATTCATAGGTTTAATAGACATGACAGTTCTTTGTATAATAAACCCTTAGGACAGTATATAGCTTAGAAACTCGTGATGTAGCTCCCGTGGAGTTTGCATACACGGAGAATTGATGGATTATGATAAAATTATTGAGATATTTGAAATTGAGTATTCTGCATTGTCAATAAAGCGGAATGTGATATTTAAGTGTGACTGGTTTGATCATACGCCTAATGTTGGTACAAAAGTGCATAGCCGATATAATCTAGTTGAAATCAACCAAAAAAGAAGATTTAGATAATTTGAACCTTTCATGTTGGCAATGCAAGCGATCCAGGTGTATTATGTCTCTTTTCCCAGCTTACAACGAGATAAGTCAGATTAGTTGGCCGTTTGTAAAGTTAAACCTAGGGTGTTTTTGGATCACGTGGAAAAGGATAATAGAGAATTGAAAGTGAAGTGTTTTAGAAAGATGTTTATAAAATAAATGCATCTGTTACATATGACGAGAATGAACCTTTGAGCGATCCAAACAATGAATATGTTGAATTTTCATCTGGAGAGGATGAGAAGGGCGAGAGATTTGAAGAGAAGCCTAAGTTTGATTCTAATTCTTCATAAAAAGAAGATGATGGTGATTTTGATTTACAATTAAGTGCTGATAGAGATTAATTTGTGTTTATAATAGAATATTATATTCAATAAATCAATTATTGAATCAATAATATTATGTCATATTTTTGGAATATTCAATAAAATATAAATTTCAGGTTAAAATATGGAGTCGTTAGCAGCAGTATTAGACATCACTGAGGCAATGTCTATTTCAGAGTGTAATTCTACTAACAGACGTGGAGGATCGGGGGGAAAGAGTCTTTCCGTACACACTGGAAGATCTATTACCCACCACAAGCATGTAAAGAGACTTGTAAGTATCTACACTTCACACTTATATTCTGATTTTTTTTACTTTGATGTATTTCAATTTAATTTGATGTGTGAATTTTGGAATGAAAATATATGTATTATAGAGAATAATAATGTTATAAATGTCTGATGCCATATATGACTGTGTTGTTGAGTTCCTTTCTTTGTTCAACAAAGGGTAAATATCATAAAAATAAAGGAAATTCTGCCTAAATTTTTGTAAATTGTAGTTCACTTATAACATTTTATTCTGATGCAGGAAAAGTCTATAAGCAGGAAGCCTACTCCTCGTCAACTCTTTTTGCACACTCACACTAAAAAACATGACGGTGTGACCTTCGTTAACACCCTATATAGAGAACTAAATGTATATGAAATTTATGTTTTAATATTAATGCTTAATAATTATCACTTATTAACATAAACATTGCCTTTTGATAAGACCAAATACAATAAAACATTCAACAACAGTCTTAGCACTCTGAAGATATTTATAAGAGTCAAACTTATCTTCATGTAGTGGGTGGCAGCGGTCGTCATGGAAAGATATTGCGCTTAGGTTCATTTGTGAACACATGTTATTCACAATCCTCCACATCTAGTACAACAGCATCTAGTAGGCGGTCTGCATCCAATGAAGTTCATGAGCTTCGGAGCATAGTACAGGTATTGACAACTCAGTTGCAACAATCGATGGAGTACATATCTCAGCTTCGTAATGAGATGGTTGAGTTGAAGGGGAAGGGCAGCGACTCATCGAGCATCCACATTCACGAAATGAATAATGTAGTTGTAGTCATTTTTTATGAATTAAATGCTTATTATTATAGATAATAATTTTTTATTATCAATTAAGATAATTTTTACTTTATATCATCAATCAACTTTCTGTTTTAACAAATAGAAACAAATCAAAATATTATCAACAGATAACTGATAAATGTATAAATTATATATCAATCATAAGATTTTCAACTAAAATTAAATGTAGGAAAAAATTAAAAAAAACAGTATCAGTAAATTTACCGTCGGAAAAAACAAAATTCATCAGTAAAATTATTACTTACGGTCGTTTCTCCGATGAATTATTATGTGGCTAACTTAACTTACCAACGAAAAATCTACACATTTCGTAGGTAATATCCGTCGCTAAACTCAATTTTTCTTGTAGTGTTTGTTCATCTTGACCTACTTGGCTAATTCTTCCACCATTAAAACTTATACCAGAAAGCAAATAGAACCCAACAAAGTTTGTTAGGCCAGAAATATTCTTTTTCTCTTTGTTTTTTACTCATATAGTAATTTTTTTTCATGTGTATAAACATGTTGACTATTGACTCTTGGGCAGATTCCCATTTTGTTCTCTTCATTGATTGCAATCATTCATCTCTTTATGCATTTTTAATAACCTAATCATAACAATTAACTAAAGTTGTTTTCATGGGGATGAGAAATTGGGGTAGTATGATGTATAGGGACATCACAGGAAATATGGACCGTCAGATGGAGTCAATCCTTTTTTTCTTATTTCATCGAGATTTCACATAATTTGGGTTACCACCACCAGTTTTCTTTTCTGCATTCCACTGTGTCGACCACTATAACCTTTTATTGCTCTTCATGTTTGCTCTTGTAATATAGGTTATTTTGAGGAAAGATAAGTGAATTTAATTCTCTTCTATTGCAACTTAATATAAGTTGTTTAATTTCCATCAAACAACTTATATGCAGTTCATTTGGAATTTTTGTCAAACATTTGGTCCACATGTCATTGGAACATTCTATCAAATATGTATTATGCAATGTCTTTAGCTCCCTGGGGATTTGGATAATTCTACTAGTCGGTTTTATATATTATTTTTTATTAAAAACTTAATAAATTCGAACAATTTAACTACAAAAATCTTAATTTATATAATTTTTCAGTCTAATTTTTAAAATTTTGATTCAATGTATTTTAACAACTTTTATTGTTAAAATCTAATTAGTGTATTAATTAATCGATTAATTTTATAAATTAATAATTTATTTTAAACTAAAATAAATAAAAATATTACTTTTAATTAAATTTTAAATTCTTCAATAAATAATTACAACTTCTTTTAACCATATTTCAATTTATTACCTTTTGAATCTCTTATTTATCGCTAAATCATACTTTTAAAACATTTGTTTTTTCCACAAAATTCTGGCTCTTACGATGGATTTAAGGCGGAAAAAAAAAGGAAATAGGATATAATGATATGCCACGCGTCATTCATCAAAGAACTACCTTCTGTGGGCCAGTATAGGCTTTTCACATTGACAGAGCGCAATATATGACCAATAATGAGTGAAGCAAAGCAAAAGCAGCAACTTACTTCCACGCTCCACCACCATACCCCGTCACCACCTTCCCGCCGGACACCGGTGAATTGTGTCGCTGTCGTTGATACTCTATCATGGACGTTGACTTTTGGGCTTCGAGAATCAATTCGGTCAAGCATCTCTCTGCTGTCCAAGCTGGTGACACCACTATGTTACTTGATAGTTCTTTAACCTTTCCATTGCCTATATGCTTCTGTTTCTGCAAAATGTTTTTTTATCATTTGTTTTGCTTTTTTTTTTGTTTCTTGCAAATGACGGCTTGTCTGAGACATTCTACAGTTGGGTTATGTTACACTAAACCTTTGACTACTTCAATTGTCTGAAATTTTCAGTTTTTAGTCCCATCTTCTGTTTCTAGGACACGGTAGAGGCTAGTGTTTGAGGTTGGCTACTGGTTTAGTTAAATTTCATGCCTTTAGCAACTTTATGAGGTAAGTTTATGCTTTTTGTTTTTCACTTGCAATACAATTGATATGTTGTTAAGGGAAAAAAAGAAAAAGAAAAGTTCATTAGTGTAAGTTAAAAAGAAAAGTTCATTAGTGTAAGTTCTTAATCCATGTCAGATGACACTTGAGATTTTATGATTATATATCTTCTTCCCTTTCTATTTAAATTTCTTAAACTTGTGATGCATCTAAAATTGGAAATATCTTTTGGATATGTATTTTGTTATTCTGTGAGTTAAGATTACCCATCCTATGAACTCTTTGAGGTTTTATTAGCTTAAATACGTGAATTAGGGTTGATTAAGATTTATTAGGTAGATGCGTATGAGGATAATCAGAAACGGAAGACCAACTAGTATGACAAATTACTATAAAGTTAGTGAACGTCAGAATTCCCATCATAGTGTGTTTTTCACTTGGGGAATTCCATGTGGAAGGATTTGCATCAACTTAAGGTATGGATACAGAAGGAAATTTCAAATGTTTTGAAGTTGAGGTTAAAAGATTTCAACCAAGTTGTCTGGTTTTTCAAGTTTTATAAAACAGCAGGAGAGTGATTATGACCAACATTATTGAATTGATGATGATCATAATGATTTGAACTTGGATGAGGAACAAATATATTCTAGTAGGTCTGGCAAAACCCCCTATCCAAGTTGGGTATGTACATTCTTTTTCTTGGATTATTCAAATTGGATTCTCTGTAGTTCTGTAGTCTTGGATATTTCTCTTGCTTTCAAGTTTATGATGACCAGTTGTGACGGCTAGATCGTTGACCATGTCATCCACATCACATTTTTTCCTCTCCGTTCCTTTATTCCTTGCTCTTCAATGTGTCAACAGATCATCATTTGGGTGGGGATGATTCAGATGGCGACGAAGATGCCAGATCTTGCTTTCCATGCCCGTTCTGCTATGTTGATGTTGAAATCAATGTTTTATGCAGCCATCTGGAGAATGAGCACTTCTTTGACTTAAAAAATTCAGTATGTGCTTGCCATTTTCTGATGAGAAGATTTTGTTAAACATAGATTCACGATGCATGTAATGCATTGCAAAATTATATTAAAAAGAAAAAGATTGTTGCTGTTTTACAAGCAACCAGGCTACATTGTTGTCCTTATAAATGGATTAACATGGGTAATTTATTGCTTCGTTGCTTCTTGTGGGATTCTTTTATTGAAGCTGCTTGTAGCATATATGAGGTTTCTCAGTAAAAGTACTTTGAAAATTGAACTTGATGGGTAATTCAAACGCTGAATCTCATAATTATACCTGCCTGAATAATTGAAATGATAAATGGATGTTCTGCTAAGCGCATGCAGTCTACTGTACTTCTGATCGAAATTTCAACTTGATGGGTAACTTCAACACTGCTGTTTCAGGTTTGTCCCATTTGTGCAGCTAATTTGGGTAAGGATATAATGGGACATTTTATATTGCAGCATACAAATTCATTGAAGGTATTGTCCATCATTTCTTGTATCTTTGATTATAAGATGTTATACTAAGATTTAGTCCTAATCTAGTTGGCAGACAAGAAATTTTTCATATGTTCTTTCCTGCCATTATTAAGGTTGCACGCTGTTATTTTCCACTGGTTTGGCAACAGAATTTGGAAGAAGATATCCACCTGGGCATGATTTTAGGTTTTAGATTCATCAGAAATCTTTTGTCAATGTGTGCTTTGCAGCGCAGAAAAAGAACTCTAAAATCTGGCCTTTGGAGTGGTAGTTCAGTAATGCTTGGAAAAGAGCTGAGCTCATTCCTTGGGTCTTCAACTAATGGCAGATCAAACACAGTTGAACTTGCACCAGACTTGCTACTCACACCATTTCTAGGCATTGTGAAAGATTCAGACCCTAAAGGAAATCAACAAGACGAATCTTCTAACAAATTTGCCTCCATCTCTAATTTGAAAAGGTAGTCCTTCTTCAGTGTCATGACTATTAATTCAAGTATTATATATGATGCAAAATTAAGTGGCTAATCCTTCGAAGCAAAGTTAGTACAAGAAAAGGAAATCTGAAAGACTTGTTTTGCTTTCTGTTTGATAACACTATTAGAGAATAAAAAACATCGGATTATATGCCAAAGTCTAAATGATTCAGAATTCTTTGGATATATTAAGGTGCTCTAGCTAACAAAGATTCATCAGCGTCTTGCAGCATATCTGTTTAGGAGTTTACCATATAGGAATTGCAGCATTTTAGGAATCGGTTAAAGTTTACAGGTGCACTACCAAAATACAGAGGGGCCAAAGGCCTAAGTATTTTGTCTTGTTCTCTGTCCACTGATCTTTTGACTGCTGTGTGCACAAACCTTCAATTTTACTATTATCATTTAATTCATCTTCCACATATATATCCTCAATCAATTCGAATTTATCAATGCAATATCACCATAAAATTCTGATCTCGATTCCATTAATATCTTATCAAAATCACTATATCCCTATACC
>JANITX010000007.1:64805093-64816916 GCA_027564395.1 Erythroxylum ulei
CAAAACCCCCCCTTTTATTGCGTAACTACTAACGTCTGAATTCCTTGTGGGAACGATCCCGACTTTCCACTACTACATTAATTTGTGTTACAAGAAGTTGGATTTTTTTTTTATTTGGTTACAAGCAATAGCATTCACCAACAACTTCTTCTTTTTCATCAGTCATCATTGGATGTGTCCAGCCATTCAAAACCTACATCCATGCTTTGATTCCTTATGCTTAAATTAAATACTTTTCTCTTTGATTTTCAAGCGGGATAATTAAAACCATCTAGTAACAATGACCTAGTGACTGATGCCCATTCTCTGGTAGCCATTATTGTGAAATATTGATCTACACCAACTTGACACATCAAGTTCTGGTTAAGTGAACCAAGCTCTAATACCAATTGCAAGTCTCGAAAGTTATAGGTCCGCAATGCTTATGTTCTGTTGCAGTTGCTTTGAATTGTTTCTGTCGGTTGCTTAATAGAGAGCAACTGAGTTAAAAAAAATTAATTTTCTATTATTAAAACGCAAAAAGAAAAATTAAACATGCAATAAAGAAATTAACAACCAAAATTTGGTAGCACAATCGACACACTCGATGCCGACACCACTCACCCCTTAATACTATTTACTCATACTCACACCCTATGAAAGTGTTTCACTCATAATATCACGATCAACTCATACTAACCTCAACAAAGGATTTTTGCAACAATAAAAGATATTGAATAAAAAAGTGTAATCTCAAGTTATTTAAAATAAAATAACATAAATGAAAGAAAACACTTGAGATAAAAAAAAAAAAAACACTCTCCTATATGAGCAGCTTTATCAATTGAAATTGTGGAAGGTTGTCAAAACATCTGCTGTGAAAATTTGATAATCACTGAACAGTCCACACACAGTAGCTCTAAAAAGTCATCAATTAAATATATATATCACCACTGAAACATCCAAAAAATACAGTTTCACCCTTAACCAATTTACTGCTCATTTTTCACTCACCAAAAACGAAAGCTCAACTGTCCAAATTTTCACGTTATATAGAAAAACGTAGCTGCTGAAGAGATGGCTCAAATCATGGAAAAATCTGCACTTGCTCTATCTCCA
Source organism: Erythroxylum ulei (assembly GCA_027564395.1). Taxonomy (NCBI): domain Eukaryota; kingdom Viridiplantae; phylum Streptophyta; class Magnoliopsida; order Malpighiales; family Erythroxylaceae; genus Erythroxylum; species Erythroxylum ulei. The sequence continues at coordinate 64,806,192 of JANITX010000007.1, forward strand.
ATTATCCAATTGCACATCCAAAAAATTCCACCTTATCTAGGATTCTATTTCAAGTGGAATTCCATCAAATTTCTATCTTATTCAAGATAGTGAGATCATATCCCAAGTGAACTTCTTTTGACATATGATATGTCAAATATATCCAACTACAAAATAATGTTCAAAATAATTAATTAGATATCTTAGCAAAATATCTTAACAATATACAAGATTTAGGAGCATATGATAGATATGAAAGGTATATTAGAACTATACTGTATAAGTAACAAGAGAAAATCAATGTTGTTGAGATATGTTATCATGTCTCCTTCCACATAATTAACAACAAGATTAGAATGATTGAGGAAAGGTACTCTCCTCCTACCTAATGGTTGAAGCTTGGAAATTGGAAATATAAACATTAGACTTTCACGTGAAAATGTTCTATCATTTTTAAGTAATTCGTTACATGTATATGAACATGCATATGTTAGTCTATTACGTATGAACATACATATGTCAATCTATTACGTATGAACATACATATGTTATCTATTACGTATCATTTAAAGTTTTCTCATTTTAATTTTAAAATATTATCTGATTTAAGTATAGGTAAGAACTCGTCAGGCTCACTCTTATTATTTCTGTCCTAAGCAGCTTACATGTCTATTGGGTGGCTCACATCACGTTGCCAAGGAAAGTCCTCCAGGAGGTTGATAGAATCATAAAGGCATTTCTTTGGTCAGGTCTGAACATGCTAAGAATGCTAAAATTAAATGGAGTGAGGTGATAGTCCCCAAGAAAGTTGGGGGCTTGGGATAGTTTCTATATCAACCTTACAAAAGGTTCTAATGTGCAAACGACTTTGAAGGCTATACACAGACCACAATGCCCTGTGGGTTAAGTGGATACATGAGTTTCACTTAAAAATATGAACTTTTGGGTAACTCCTTGCACTAGGGAGTTTTCTTGGATACTTTTCCAGATGATGAAGCTACGTGATGTGGTATATCCATGTATTAAGTACACGATTGGTAATGGCAAACGAACTTGGTTCTGGTATGATAATTAGATGGACTTGAGTCCTCTCTTTCTCAACCCTCTTAATCTCCACTTGAGAAACGAGATTCTTATCAATAGTAAGCTTTCTTCCTTACTATTCAATGGACAATGGAGGGGTAATCTTCGGGGATTTGATTCCTTGGCTCTCCATCTCCCCCATTTGGATAATAGGCAGACGGATGAATCTATCATTTGGGTGCCTGATTCTAGTGGTAAGTTCTCCAATAAGTCTTGCCATCAAAATTTTACAAGAGGATTGCATAAAGTCCTTTGGTCTTCTCTTCTTTGGCATCATGCCATTCTACCCAAAGCCTCATTTATTCCGTGGCTTGCGATAAAGAACAGACTCAGAACAAAGAGTCAATGGCATGGGGCTGTAGATACAACTTCTGAGTTATGTAAATTGGTTGCAGAAGATAGGGATCATCTCTTTTTTTGTTGTAGCTATTCAAAGGCTGTCTGATGCAGGATTCTGTACATGGTTACAAGTAATGCATGTCCTTAAACTTGGGAGTACACATTGGAGTGGGCTATCCGATGCTCTAAGAAAAGTACGCCAAATGAGGTACTTTATCAGGCTATTTTTTACCACTACTATATATTCCCTTTGGAAGGAGCATAACTCCCGGAGATGTTCTAACCTTGAAGTGGATAAATACCAGCTTGTCGATAACATTATTAATTGGATCAGAGCCGCCTTAATAGCTAAAAATTTATAAGTCTATCTATCCCCTGACATTAAACATAGATGGCATTTGAAGATTAATTTCCTACTTGTTCCTTTGTTTCTTCTTTGTGTTTTTTGTTGTCAAGTGCTCTCTTGAACTCATTGTAATAATGTAGTCTCTATATATAGTATTCCTTTCACTTTCCACAAAAAAAAGAACTTAACGATCGAGTTATACTTGTGATCGCCGCAACTGAGCTGCCTATGCATATGCTTCTCACGGGGAATTAATTGCTACTGAACACTACAGATGTATATAAAAGGGAATCATTGGTTTGCCGTGATATATTTAGGGTAAAATATCCAAAGTTCATGAGTTGTATAGATTTTCTCAAAATATACTTATGTTTCAAAAATATTTTAAAAAAAAAATTTCTTCTATATTATTATTAAATTATTTTAAAATAATTAATTATTAAAATCTTATACAAACAATTATCTAAATTTTATCATATACTTAACAATAAATTACATAATACTTTTATTGAAATAAATAGAAATTTAGGACAATCTAATTTTAAATATTTTAATAAAACTATGTTCTAATATTTTTTAAAATACTAAATTGCAGTTGGGACGAGGTACCTATCATACACTTATGAGAAATTTCCAGAGATATTTCCAGTTTGTGACACTCTTTTGTAAGGGATCAAATTTCATATTCCAGTAACGGTGTTCTTATCATGTTCCATTAAATCTAATCTACATATTTATGTAGACCCCAATTATGATATTCCATCTCTGTTTCATTAAATCTTATCTACACACTTATGTAAACACTAGATAAATTTATAGATGAGATTTAATAAAACAGAGTTGGAATACCGTAACTGGAACAGAAGATTTGATAGAATTCTTTACTCAATGCAAAAACCTTTGCTACTATTTTCTATATTAACTTAATTACATTTTATGTTATAAATTATTTGTTAATATACATAAGTACTTTAGGTAATATTAGTTATAATAATTATAATAACCACTAAAGTGATGACTATCTATTTGCCAGTACACGTGGATACCTCAATTAATATTGGTCATAATGATTATAATAACCACTAAAATGATGACTCTCAAATATTTTTTGAAGGACCTAACTACATGATCATTATTATTAGTGACTCTTATGACTATTATTGTTTATATTAACTAAATTACTCTTATGATTCACAATTCTTTTGTTGTTAGCATGCATAAGTACTTTAGTCAATGTTAATCATAATGACCAACAAATGATAATTCTTAAACTTTTTCTTTCAAAAACCTAATTCCATATAGTTGTCATTTTAATAGCTCTTATAATTATTAATTATTATATATCATGACTAAATTATCTTTATATATTATAAATTATTTTTTATTAGTCAATATAAGTCATAATACTCGTAATGACTGCCATTTGAATGGGTAACATTTTTCAAGAATAAGGTGGCCTGTAACTTTGTGAGAACACTCAGTGATTAGTCTTTTAAAGAAGTTTCAAGGTAGAGTCCAATTCATGTTAGGAAACTAAAACAATTATCGTTGATTTGTTTTCCAACTTAATGCTTAAGTCTATAAAATTAATGCAAAAAACAAATCTAATCAACCATTGTATTAAATCACTTACAGTTTTATTTTGTTTAGTGGCTACTTTCAACATTCTCCTCCTTATCAACAAAATGAGTGTACTAAGTTTCTTTTTTCTTATTTAAAATTCAAAGGAATTGACAAAACATCTCTAACATAAAATAGACAAGAGAATTTATTATATCTAAAATTATCTAACCGTTGATTTTTAACTTAAATCAACTTTTACAATATAACGTGCGAGATTATGTTATAATTGGGAAAATATTCAATGTAGTAAAATGTTTTAAATTTTAGTTTTCTCCATAAAGAATACTGTGGAAATCTATATCTTGATCCTCCTGTAAAAATTGTCGTTAAGAGAGATGGAGAAATTATAGGATTGCTGCCTGAACTCTTCGTATGCTCATGTGGCCGCAAAGAAGCTGTATTTTGTAACGTCCTTAACGATTAGGCGAACAGCAGAAATTGTGGTTGCTATTGTAAGCAGGGAAAAGGCAACGACGTTAAACCAATGCCATAGCTTCTTCTCTATTCTTGCTGTCTTTCCCTTTACCTGTGGCACTCAGATCAAACCAAGCATGCATGTTCAGTATAATCAAATCAAATTCTTAATTAAGTAATATCTGATCCTATTTTTCTTTTTGAGTACAATTCATAGAGACATCTGTAATATTTACTTAAAAAAAGATCTATGCTGTTTGCATTAACTTTGAAAATTATGATAGTGTAAAGTATAAGTTACTTCAGAGACTATGGACTGATCCATATATTAAGGCCAGAGCGCCGGCGCTTGACATGCTTCTAGAAATAATATGTAATTTGTATACGTATTTGCCTCCTAAAAGGTTGAAGTTGCATTAGAACAACTCTTTTGCTCACAAAAATTAAACAGTTGGAAGTTTTGCTGTCTACGGCCTAGGCTAGTAATTTTAATTACCTTGAGGAAAATCATGCTTGGAAAGACAAAGGTGAGAGTAACAAGTGAGAAAGATCCAATCAAAGTGACGAAGTCTCCCATAAAAGGAAAAGCTGCTGTGACGAAGGTGTTTACTGCATAGAAGAGAGCACGAAGGAGGAATAGACCCTTCACATTTTTGCTTGAATGCAATTTCTCTTTCGCGTCCAGGAACTTGGTATCAAGTGCTTCATGAATCGGTGCAACGAACATCTGTATTATTAGTTTCAATTGGTTTCAGTTACCATATAAGAATTGGCTTTTATTTTTTAGTAGTCTACCTCATGCTTTAAGCAAAAAGGAAGGACAAAAATATGTGGTGTTAAGATATGCTCCTAGTTGCTTTATGCTAATTAACGTATAATGACGGAATATAAGGTTAATGTGGTGGAATCTTTCTAGTTGAACACAAAAGATAAAGACAGATCAACACCTCTTCCTAACAAATAGTAAACCCTGCTTTTATGCCAAATAATTAATGGTCTGCAAGTCCCACCTAATAAGAAGTGTATTTCATTTTCAGGAAACATAGAGGCGTGAAGTGACTGACATATACGTCAAAAGTCTGAATTTATTGATAGGCCATCGAAATTGTAAAGGAAATTAAACAGAAAGACCAATAAGTCTTTAGCTTCGTGGTTTCGCAGTCTCCCCCCTTGATGTAATGGGACAGATTTTAGTGGAGTACACAAATAGTTCCTAGAGGTGATTCAGTTAATAGTGGGAGATGACTAGAGGCTTTCGGTTTGATTCCCAAAAATTTTAAGGATTTAGTACTAATCACAGAGTTTTGTATTTTGTCTATTGTTATTATTGATCAATTAAAGATTTAGTCAGTACATCTTCAAAAAATAATTATTACATTTTTATTATAAGAAAAAAAAATGCTGCGAATACTAATAGAAGATTTATTTAACTTTTTAGATATATAGAAAGTATTTCTTAATTAAAATAATTAGAAGTATACAGAACATACCATTTGGGAGACTATCGATTGCAAGAACACTAGAACGTTTATTAGAATCTTCACCCAGCTAGGACCGGAAATCTGTTGTGGGAGGTACCATGAAACTGCTGAACCGTAAGCCCAGTATCCAACTACAGTCACACCATAATAAAAGAAGATTCCTACTGTGAACTGGATTAACAAAGCTTTTCTCATATTCTTCACTGCCGGTTGTCGTAAAGTTGACTGCACAGCCAAGAACATGACCGTTTCACATTGAAACCAAACATTGTTAACATTTTATCAAATCCTTACATATGCTTTTGTCAAGTTTTGCTATTCCTCTACCTGCATTTCAGGTAGCAACCCTCCAGAGTTGGCAGCGATGAGGGCAGAAATAGCAGCAAAAGCATTGAACATCTTACCCACTTGACTTCCACCAACTTCGTAGCTCCCGCTTTTAACAGATCGTCCTGTTTATTGAGAAAGTGACGAAAATGTAAGCTATGCATAAAGGAAACGCCAACAAGGGCGAAGCTAAAAGCACTTTGCGAGCTTGCGCCCTTGAGGATTGGAACAGCGCAACTATGTACCATCATCAACAACCATAATGATAAGGAGGATGACATAAACTGAAGTGATAACAGCAGAGACCATCAACCAGGTCCTCATAGCGGACATTGTTGGGATAAAAAATGCGAATAAGAAAAAGGCCAGTCCAGTGAAAATGATGTAATATTGAAGCCTCCATGGAGAGTCGCTGAGAACCAAGTGCATTTCCTGTATATCGAAAGCATGTGTATTTTACAGCCATTAGCAGACACCTAAAAGACATGGAGATATGCAAACAATTCTACAATAGTACGTGCAATCAATTTACTGATACCTTCAGAGCTGTTCCTCCAAGGAGAATGAAACCCATGTTCGCGAGAAAAAAAGACGAAAATTGGCTAATATATGTCATGTAATAGAAATATTTCCCTGCGCAAAGATGGAAACCGAAAAGCGACCTATATCATACACTTTTTGTATATTTGTTATATGGTTCAGACCGAGAATAAAAGAAATGATAGATATTTACTCACCGAAGACAAACCCCATCATGTCTCTGTATCTGATGAACCTCTTGCCTTCAATGAAATGAAACGCAGCTAAGAGCCAGTTAGCATAAGCACTGTAGAGGCCGAAGATAATTAGGATTATTGTACCCCATTTCCATCCCAAAGGTACCATTACCAGACTTGAATAACTCAGTATGTAACCACAGTTGAAACCTGTCACCAGCATGAATCCCACTTGTTGCCATGAATCTGCAGCCCCAGATTACGCAAATTCAGGTCCCCTCATTAATGAATCATAAAAGTTGTTAATAAGAGAGTTCGGAAATAATTATGAATATCAACACGCAACATATCTTTTATAGAAGAAGTAGAGCCGTATAGTCCCTACAAGAAAATCTGGCGATTATGCACAGATTTAGATATTGGGTAGTTGCACAAATGAGTAAGAAATTAAGCATGAGGCATTTATATACCGTGGCCAACCAAATGTGCAGAAGTACTGACACCTTGAGCATCAGGTCCCTTAGGATCAGCCTGTGCTCCTCCTCCTTCAATATTCATCAATTCTACGTTCTTTAGCTTTCCTGCAGACTCCGTCTCGATCTCAAGAATTAGCTCTCTTCAATTCTATTATAATGTCTTCTCAGTGCATATCCCAGACGTGAACATTGCTTTATTTATAGCAATTAGTAGGGACAATTGTCACCCCCAATTTTTTGTTTCTTAGTCCTCTCTACGATCTTCCTGTTCGCTTGCCCAAGAGTCAATTAATGCAATGATATACTAAGGTTTGTCAATTTTGTGTTTCATTGTAATTTCAGAATCTATTTTTAAAAAAATTATAAGTAATTATTGGGATATGGTTTAGTTCTACTTCTACTGACAACCTGAAATGAACTGGAATAATGAATAAAAAATACTCTTTTAAAGTTATAAAGTAAATAAAATAGTTATCTCGATATGAAGCGTGCATAGAAAATTTTAAAGTTCTAAACACGTTTTCATATGTTTCCGCAGTGAGTGAGTGTGACATATCCCCTGTCTGACATGCTTTATTTGTTACGCGCTGATGCGCAAGAGATTGCCTTTATTCGTCCTTAATTTCTATTTTTGCCTCTGCTGTACCAAAAATATATATATATATGTGTTCATATTCCGTAACCATATGATCAACTCGTAGAGGAAGGCTAAAGGACATCAAAATTCTAGGGAACTAAAAGACAACCGAGTTTCCTTTCTGTAATATATCATTAATTGGATCTAATAAAAATTTTCAAATAAAGTACAACATCACAAGAACAGAATTTTAATTTATGACAAAGTTCTTATAATAAAAACAAATTATAGATTTATGTGCTATTTAAATTATTGTTATTTGGCAAGTGTGAATTCGAGTTCAAACAACAACGTCTTTGATCAGATTTTCTATGTAGGATGAGAAGTGGCAATGGATCATTTCAATGTTAGCCTTTTGTTTTCTTCCAATCTTATATTATGTGTACAAGATAGAACGAAAACAAGCAGTGGCTTTAGGCCGATTGACAATCGTGTTTTTTCAGCGTTATGTGCTTGAAGATTGCAGAAAATAGGCTTGTTAGATATTAATTACAAGCAACTTGTAACTAAGGCCGTCTCTAAATGTTGTTGGATGGGGCAGGCAGTAGGATCCAGAAAAGGACTGTACTTATGTGTCTACAAAAGGAAAGTGGGGTCGTTTTATAATGAATTATAAAAAGGGGCATACGATCGATTTTGCAAGGGAACTCTTAACCACTAATCCTCCTTTAAAATGGCCATTTCTAGAATTCTGGCTGGGATACATGAAAAGAATACGAGGAATGTAATTTTTCTCCACTAAATGATTCAGGATTTGAATTTATGTGGTCATTGTCCAAAGTTTACTTTTTAATAATTTAGACTATCCTTAACCCGCACCAAAGTTTTTAAATTTAATTAGTACTAATTATATTGTCAAAGGTCTTCTTGTGGCAGACATACGCAAACCATCGAGTTATTACCATCCTGTGTGACACCTCAACAAAAGTTAATAACAATAATGGTGAGAGGCGTCCACTTAAAGTGGAACAAAACCTTGAGGTCTTGGGTTCGAGTGGTGGACTCATCCAAGTTTAAAACCAAAGAGGACAATACTGAGGAAAAATCCACCCCAGTAGGGCCGGCTGGCCCGAGATCAGGGTCCCTACACCATCGATGTCGGGTTCGGGTCATGCGGGAGTCGGGTGTTACATAACATGTTTTCCTATCTGCTTTTCAATCAAAACTTTCCATTTTTTAAAGGTTAAGAAAAGATCATTTTTATGTTTCGAGAAATACACCCAAACTTTCCTTGAATAATCATCAATAAAAGTCAATATATACCGAGCACTACCTTTAGATAGAGCACAAGAGAGCCCCCAAAGATCATAATGAATATAATTCAAAGTATCTTTAGTTTTGAGAACAGCCGGAGAGCTAAAACTGACTCGTTTTTTCTTCCCAAAGATACAATGCTTACAAAAGTCTATCTTACCAGTACTTTGACCACAAAGTAGGCCTCTCTTACTTAACAACGTTAAACCTTTCTCACCCATGTGTCCCAAATGCATGTGCCACAATTTGGTAATGTCACCATAAGTAGAGACTGCCGCAAAACATGTTACTATAGATCCCTACAAAACATATAAACTACTAGACTTGCAAGCTTTCATCAATATAAGAGCATCTTTAGAAATTTTCAAAACTCCACCTTTAGCTGAGAACTTGCACCTTTGAGAATCGAGAGTACCCAAAGAGATGAGATTTTTCTTCAAATCAGGAACATATCTAACGTCAGTGAGTGTTCTAATGATACCATCATACATTTTGATTGGGACTCTACCTTTACCAACAACTTTACAGGCAACATTATTACCCATCAAAACAATTCCACCATTCAATAACTCATAAGTGGAAAAACACTCCTTGTCGGGACTCATGTGGTAAGAACAACCTGAATCTAAAATCCACTCCTTATTAGACCTAACTTTATCTTTTGTGGCTACAAAGATAATTCCCTCATTCTTATCTGCTATTACACTAGCCTCGGCGGTGTTGCTATTATTCTGCTCAACTTTATTTTTTCTTTATATTTCAATTTATAGCAGTCAGCCTTTATATTCCCCTTTTTCTTGCAATAATTACAAATCTTCTTCTTTCAAAATATATATTTTCAGATCTACCTAAGAATAATCCCTCTGCCTGACTTTCACTAGTCTCCCTAGTGATGTCCCTATCAATTTGCTCTTTTGACTTTAATGCAGACTTAATACTATTATATGAGATTAACTCTTTCCCATAAATCATTATATCACGAAAATATTTAAAGGATTGGGGAAGGGAACATAACAACGATATGGCTTGATATTCATCCTCAATTTTTACATCTACATTCTTCAAATCCAAAATAAGAGAATCAAATTTATCCAAATGTGAAAGAATTGATGTACCTTCTGTCATCCTCAACATGTACAACTACTGTTTCAAATAAAGCCAATTTTTCACTGTCTTCTTCATGTACATAGCTTTCAACTTGTCCCACATACCTTTGGCTGTGCTTTCACCAGCAACCTCCTGCAAAACATCATCGAACAGATTCAATATGATGGCTAATCTAGCCTTTTTACCTAGATCCGTGAATTTATCTGACGCCATATCTGTAGGCTATCTAATCATCAAGCCTCTAATAATATCTACAACGTAGAGAAAAGGAAGTTAATATTTGAGAAGAATAAACAAGAGTGTTAACTCCCTTATGTTTATAATCTATTTATATAAGAAAAAATGTTAGGATTTATTTCTTATTAAAATTAAATTTCTTAATTATACTTAAAGTCAAAACTTTGATTATAATTTAATTTAATCTAATAAAATTAACTATCTCATATTTGATCCCCGAAGTTTCTCAAACTTCACAATTAATCCAACTTAATTTAAATTGAATTTTGTCTTTTTAATTTATCTTTATGACTAACACATCAAGTTCATAATAAGTTAGTAATGATTATAAATTATAATTCTAATCCATAATTATAATTAGATATGTTAAAATTTTCTTTTAATTTATCTTTAATTCTCCAATTAAATAATTTATAATAATAGATCAATATTGACATTTAGTAATATGTCATAACCACCTAAATATTAAAAATGTCAAAACAGTTTGACTCAACTTGTCCATACATAGTTATGATGTATTTAATTCCTTCATCATTCAATGTTCCAATTTGATGTAAAGCATGAATTGTTAGGCCCCGAACCATTTATGGAAACTAGAACTGTTAAGTGAATTATTGGCAATTATTTAGGTGTAAAGAAAGGAGGAATTCATGAAAATTGAATTCAAATGGAAAATATGGTTTAGATACAAGATGGATTATATGTG
>JANITX010000007.1:64951145-64965663 GCA_027564395.1 Erythroxylum ulei
TCAAAACCAATCCATTCTTTTCTCATCAATTTTTCTTAAAGCACAATAACATCTATCACACAATACATATACAAAAATACTCATTTAAGTTCATTTAATATTTCTAAATTTTACTTAAAAACCGGGGTCCAACATTGGTGTAGTCCATCCAAGAATTGTCACGTGCACGTTGACTAAGTTAAGGCTTCTCCCGCCTGCCCAGTAGTGGTATGGAACTCCTTTATGGACTCCCTCAAGTTTACAACTACATCAGACCATTATGTGGAATTGTGTAGTTCTTCATGTTTATGGATCTGCCCAAACTATTGTGATGTGCTTATGTGGTTACATGTGTTCACAAGTTTGATAAATGCTTGACATTTGTGAATTGTGAATTGGTTTGATAAGTTAATAATTATATGTTTTATGGGTTTTTGTGAGAAATTTCTATGATCATGAAGGTTTTCAATGGTTTTTGCTTATTACTGGTTATAAAAGTGTTACCCATTAGTGTCGAGGAGCAAGATATCGAGTGATCGAGTCGGGCGTCAAGGTATCACTCCATTTTGCACTTTTTGTTCTTTTGAAGTTAGACTTTGGAAAACAAGGCTTTAGTTGCATTTTGAGATATTATTGTTTTTACAAAGTTTGTATTTTGGATTATGTTGTAAGGTGGCTCGAAATGCCCACTAAAGCATTGTAAAACTCTTATTTTGATGCGAATGAAATACATATGCATTATGTTTGTTTATGGCTTTTCAAGTTCTAACATTGCTATTTTCAAATTTTCATAAGGGTAAGGATTGTCTTATGAATTCAAGGGAGAATCTGGAATAATCTAGGAAGAATTGGTAATCATTGTCTTCTTGGAAGTTGTAGATGATCTTTCTATCTTTCCAACGATATAAAGTTTGTAAATTTTGGATATCGGAGTGGAAAGATATGATTGTTACAAGTTGGGATGCTGCATAGGATTTGTGTTAAGGACAACTATGGTAAATGATGGGAAATTGTGGTTTTGATGAACCAAATGGGTTGAGAATTGAGAATGTTATGAGATAAATTTGGTGTTCGAATTGATATGAAGTGATTTGGCACTAGAAGAGTTGAATTTAGGACGATTTTGAGTAAATATGATGTCAGATTGGATGTAGGAAGCATTGGAGAGGATTTGGAGGGGTTTGCCTATGTCCGTTAGACGGACATTAGGTCCATTTAACGGACCTTCTCGGGTAAAAGATGTCCCCCAGCCTCACAAATGTTCATTTAACGGACAAGATGTCCATTAAACGAAGTTTCTCGGGCCAAAAATGGCTCCTAACCCCGACAATGTCCGTTAAACGGATATTCACGGGACAACTTCAAGAAATTGCAATTTTTTACCATCTTAGAGACAGAAACTGACTTTGTGGTCTTCATGAAAGTTGTAAATCTAGCTGTCTTCTTTCAAATAGTCTAAAAATGAACTCAATCAGACATTTCTATTAAATGTTATGGTAATTTCTCCAAGGTAGGTACAAATTGATTGAAGGTATAAACATGTTCAATTCTTTTGGGCATAACTTCCTCATCTGACCTCAAAATGAAGTGATTCTTGAACCAATAGATTTCTAACACATGTATCTTTTAGAGTTGATTTGAGAAAGTTTGATGGAGAAAAATGGAGGGGTCGGCTGGGAGAACATGATTGGGGTATGAGCACACTTAGGCTTTTTAAGTATATCTTGAGTTGTAGAGCTTCGATTGAGATGATTCTTGCTTCAAAACAAACTAAAGACTTAGAGCTACAATTTCTTTAAAGAATTTAAGTTTTAATTTTGGTGATTGACTGGTGTGGGCACACCCCCCTTGCATAATGATGGCTAATGACCCTACAGGGTAATAAGCACAAGGTTCATGACTCCGGATGTTGGGCTTCAGAATCGGGGTCTAACAGATATGATTTTGTGAACATGTTTATAGTGTGAGAATGTGATGATATAGGAACAAATTGTATGGTACCTTAGAGAACATGATGTAGAACAAGATGATAATTGATAACAATGTGTTTAGTAATTTCGTGAAAGACATCATTATGAGAAATTTTCATAGCATTATAGTTATCATGGTAGAAGGGAAATGCAGACGAGAAAGATACACCCATATCTTGGAGCAACCATCATAACCATAGGAGTTCAAAAACAGTATCAGTAAGAGCTCTATATTCAACTTCTATACTAGATTAGAAGATAATTTTTTGTTTCTTGCTACACCATAAAATGAGAGATGTCCCTAAAAAGGAAAAATAACCAATGGTGGATCGATGATCTGCTGGATCTCTAGCCCAATCAACATTAGAGTAGGCTTTTAGCTCTAGTAGGGAAGAGTAAAAAAAATGAAGAGCATGAAATAAAGTACCTCCAACATACCTTAATATACAAAGAATAGTAGAGAAGTGAGTGGTACAAGGTGTTGATATGAATTGACTCATGATGTGAATAGTATGGGTAATATATGGGAAAGAGATTGTGAAGTGAGTGGTACAAGGTGTTGATATGAATTGACTCGTGATGTGAACAACATGGGTAATATCTAGGAAAGAGATTGTGAGATAGATAAGGTTGCTAAATAATTGATGATACAATGTACCATCACTAAATAAGTTCCCATCAATGACAGAAAGGTGAATGTTGGAGTTAAGCGGAGTGCTACCTATCTTAGTATCAATGATATCGATCTAAGAGATGAGATCAATAGCATACTTATATTGTGATAGATAGTATCCAGATTCATCAAACGATATCTCAAGAACTAAAAACTAGCTTAGCTTACCCAAGCCTTTCATCTCAAGTTGCTGATAGAGAAAGGACTTAAGAACAATAATACCTTATATATCATCAATAATGATTATCATATCATCTATATATAGAATAAGAGGAGTGTACCCTTAATATCTTTAGAAAAGAAATAGCGCACGATCATAAGAACTAGATTAGAACAGAAGATGGCCAATAGTGGAACTAAATTTTGTAAATCAGGATTGAGGAGCTTATTTTAATCCATATAAGGCTGTGCAAATACGACAAACCTTTTTAGGTGGATGACCATACCTTAAAGGAGGTTCCATGTACTTCTTTTATGAGATTGACATTGAAAAAAGTATTTTTGACATCCTTTTAGTATAACTGCCATTTTTTACTAGTTGCAACAATAATGAGAATATGTCTAAAGGTTAATTAAGATAGCAAAAGTCTCCTTATAATCAATTTCATAATCTTGAGTGAATCCTTTAACCAACAAAGTAGACTTTGTATCTTTCTACTGATCCATCCACTTGAGTCTTAATTTTATAGGCCCATTTGTAACCCACAATTGACTTAACTAGAGTCACATCAACCAATTCCTTGGTATTTATGTAAGGAAATTACTTGCCTATAGTTCTTCTGCTACTGCTTACTATCATAAAGGGTCAAAACTGGCCTCCCAATAGCTGTAAGCTTCATGTAGAAGACAATAGTGAGATAAATATAGAAATTATGAAGAAGGATAAAAGGTTGACTTGTATGGTTAGTACAACAAAGCATTGTTAGTGGAAGGAGAGGTTTTAATAAGGGATGGTCATTTGGAGGATTTGGTGAATTTACAATTGGAGGGAATACCATAGGACCAAGTTTAGGTAGAGGCAAGCAAGATAGGCTACTGAAAGAACTTGAAAGAAAAATATCAGGGAAAGAGATATGGTAGGATTATAGAAGAATTGACGAGAGGTTAATGGCTTGAAACTGTGAAAGAATCAAAACATCTTATGTCCCAAAATGTTAAATGACAATACGAAATCTTTACGAAAAAGGATCCTAACATCAATACTTTTTGAGATTATTCTACATCCTAAGAAAAAACATAGTTATGCTCAAAGTTATAATTTGAAAACAAGTATTACAAAAAATATTTAAGAGTTTGATAATCAGACGTACGATTAAATAGATGTTCGTAAGAAGAGATGTTACCTATAATAGGAGAAAGGATACAATTTATAGTACAAATAGTAAAAAGAGTTGCTTCTAGCCAGAAGGTTATATATGGGAGAAAGGACGGCTTGAACAATATTAAAAATTTGTCTATGTTTTTGTTATACTTGACCATTTTGTTAAAATAGTACCTTGTTGAGTAAGAAATTGGGTGAAATTTCTTTCTTTGTATTCCATGACATTATCAATACGAAGTATTTTAATTTTGCAAGAAAATTGAGTTTGAGTCGTATTAGCAAAATGAGAGTAAATAGAGAATAATTTAGAACTATGATGTAAGGGATATATCTTTGTTCATCCGTAAAGATCACATAATATATGAAACTAACTATAATATCAGAATTTGAATTGCAAACTTTTGCAATTCTAGAACACTTTTGAATTGGTCTCATAAATAAGCTATAATACAACAAAAGTAACATTATAAACAAAATAAAGTAATAATCAACTTTCAACAAGTAACACAAGTTAAAAATATATACTTAGATTAAGTTTGTCTCTTTGATTAATAGCAATAGGCACCCTAAAATCAATATAAACATCCTTATGAACCTTCATTTATGAGCTTAGGAGATCTTACATCATCTTTTAGGCAACAATTATTGTAATACTTAATAGCATTTCCTAATTAACTTCAGGTTTTACCACTTGGTATAAAATAAACATTAAGATTTAAAAATACCCCAACTATAGACAACAAAAAGTAAAGATGTATCAGGTATGTACAAAGATAACTTATTTTTAGGCTAGCCTTGATTGCTTCCTTCACCCACTCCGTGGTATCATAAAAGTAACTCATTATTGCCTTTTTATCACTATTATCTAGATGAAATACCCTCACCAAAGGCTTATAAACTCAAATGAAAATTGACTTTAAGACCAAAATTTATGATCTTTAAATATAATTCTAAAAACCTCTAAACTATCATTAGACCTACCATGCTAAACTACAACTCACTTATCACTTGTAAAATTTTGCCTTAATTCCTTTTTTATCAAAACAAAACACTGAAGTGATTACAAATTAGTTGGGAATCTTGTAGTGGCAGGACAACACAAATTTCTACCATTAGTGAATCCTTTCTCATTAAATTTAGGACTTGTGTATAATAATAGATGAACTTAGTCATTTTGTTTGCTTTCTGCACAGTCTCATCAATAATAGGAAAATATTGAACATCTCTTATAGTTTTGAACATCAAGTCAATGTAATGTACGTCACAAAGAGTCTAATAAAAAGAACTATATCTATTTTGCAATCTTCTCTAGCTGCTTTGTAAGTAGAATCGTTGTCAGTAATGAATTAATCAATATTTTTAAACCCAACTTCATTCACAACTTCATCAAATATTAAGGAGTATCAACATTTCTAGCAATGACATATACATCAAAAGACTTCAAAAACATTGTCCTCTTTGCAGAATAAACCAAAAATTGATGATAGGCTCATTTCTTCTATTTGTCCAACCATTACACATGATTGAACACCTATAAGTAGCCCAAGTAATTTTTCTTTCATCTAAATAATTGTTTATTTCATAAACAAAGCTGCTAAGAAATTTACCTCTCTAGTCATCAATTAAAGGAGCCTTGTATTCTAAATCGTAAGAGGCAATGTTATCCATTATAAATTGGTAGTAATAAGATTAGACATCATTGAATACTATATTTTAATCACACCACTATCTAGAAATTATCATATCTAATTATGAGCTGCTTCTATAGATTATAAGGTACTATAAATTGATGAACTAATCTAGCATGAGCCCATCCTAGATCATCAAATCTTTCTAAACCTGAAGTAGCTGAATTATTATAAGTATTTAAACTTCCCTGCATTTATGTATAAAGTAAATAAAGAGATATGTCAAAATTAAATTACTAATTTCGTTATCAACTATTATAAAAAATGTGTATTGCTTAACTCAAAACAAACACAAATACATGTCTTAGATTCTAAAAGCATACATATAACTTGAACTTTAAAAATATATATGCATCTGATATTCAAAGTCCATACAAAGAATCATTATTACCAACTACTAATGACATGAAAAATATGGAATAATTTGTGTAAAATAACAAGAAGAAGTTCAGCAACGACAACTTCTCAACAATCATATGATACAAGAATGCAAGTGAACTTCACTAACTTGTATAAATGATTGTTACACTTTCACAACAATAACTCATTTTATGTAATTGCATAATTCAATTATAACTCAAAACTACAATCTATTTTATGTGATTGCATAATTCAACCATAATTGTAACTCGTTTATTGTGATTTCATAGTTCAACCATAAAGTTACAGTTATAATTTATTTTTGTGTGACTACATAATTCAATCATAAACGTACAAGGATAACTCATTATGTATGATTACATAATTCAACCATAAATTCACAATTTTCTATCTTTTTATCAATATTACAATTTTACAATTTAAATTATCATTAAACGCCATTCTATCTAGTTTTTCTCTATAAATGATAAAGAATAAATAAACACACACACACACACACACACACATAAATAATCTTTAAAATTTAAATTTTATATTACAAATAAATTCTTTTTATTTAGGTTAATATTAATTGATTTATGAAACTAGTTAAATATATTAGTAATGAAAGTTTAGATATAATGAAATAAAATAATCACACTAATTTATATAATTTAGATATGATTCTTGAGAAAATAGTTAATATTCACAAAATTAAAATCTAGTTGTTGTCTTATATCTAAATTCTATAACCAAATAATCTTACATGTTAGATTAGGAATATAATAATTAATTAACTCAGTTTACAATTTGATAAATTTGGGCCTAACTTTACCCCAAAAGACACCTTGTAAGGGGAGGTTTGTTATACATTTATAAACAATTTTAACATCCTTTACTTACTTAATGTAGGATTCTTGACACACGCCCCTCAACCTAGAGCAGGGCTGGACATCTAATGGGCATATTAGGCAAAGGGCTACAATAGGTTCGGCATCGTCCTAAACCATTAAGAAAAGTTTAGTCTCTGATACTATGACAAATTTAAGCCTAACTCCACCCCAAAAGGCACTTTGTAGGGGAGGTCTGTCATATATTTATAAACTATTTTAACATTCTTTACTTGCTTAATGTGAGATTCTAGACAGATTTTGACATAATTAACTAATTTTAGTTATAAACTTGTAATTGACAAAAATCACAAATTTCATAACCAATTTCTCAATAACCCATGGTAATTTAGGTATCAAACTTTCAAAATCACGCCACAAATTTCTCAAGCCATATCATCATTCTACAAGCTTCTTTATTCTCTATTCTCTATGTAGAAACTGAAAGCCACATTTAAGACTAAAAGACAAGCATTTGAAAAAAGATGCTTTTCTGCATCTTTGGATATCACCATTGTCATTCATCAACCTTGACTTTGGGATAACTTGTTACACACAAAGGAGAAGAGATGAAGAAGATGAAGCAGACAACACTTAAGTCAAAGGAAAAAAAGTAGTGTTAGAAGAAGAAGGAGCATTGGATAGAGATATAACGGCGGTGACATAGAGCAGCGATAATGATGGAGATTGAAAGTGTGAAGGATGTAATGGTTTCGAAAAATCTATGATTTAATTGTAATCGTTTCGAAAACAGTAAAAAAATTAGAAAAATTAGACGCACAAATATAAATTAACACCAAAATTTGTTAATGCAATTCGACACACTTTTTTTACATCAGCGGAGCCCTCACCTAGTTTAATACTCTCACTAAAGAACAACAATAGTTTTATACAAGGCTTTATAAAGCCGAATCACTCAACCCTTGACACTATCCCTCATCCTCACAACCTGTGAAAGTATTTCACACCTAGTAACACGACTGACTCGTGTTAACCTCAATAGAGGATTTTTTTCAACAAGTTTTAACGGTAAAGACAATTAACGAACAACTCAAGTGGTTAAAATAACTAGGACCAAAAAACGAAAGCACTTAAGATAGAAAGGAACAACTTCCCAATAAATTCAACTCCTTCTAAGATAGATCTGAAAGTTGTTCACTAAGTAAATTGCCATATTTAGCTGCTGGATTTTTGTGCCTTACTCTTAATTGTAAATCATCAAGGGCAACCACTCAAATCACTTTTCATCAAAACAGAAAAAAAAAAACAAAGAGAACATATATAATAGAAGATTGACATTGAAGAATTGAAGAAAAATACTCAATTGATTCACACAAAAGCCAAAGAACAAACACTGCTACACCAACAAAACCATCAACGACACCCTAGCCTAAAAAGCAATCACAGGAGAAGATACTCACAGTAACAAGAAAAACATCAACAATGACAACACAAGAAAGACGCACAACTAAAGACTCATTTAGCCAATGTAACGTAATTCACCATAGAGTCTTCACTAGGTTGACTTCTTCCCACATCCAATTTGCTACAAATCTTATCCATCAATCACAAAACCAAAAAAAAACACAGCAGTAAAAGGATCTTAATAGCATAGGACAAATAAAAGAAATAAGGGCAGTAGTTATGTGATTCTGAAAGAGTCTCCACAAGATTCAGTTTTTTCTACATACAAACTCTTTTCAAAGATTATCCAATATAGCGTTATGATTTCAGCCTCCAAGTCATATAAGAATTATCGTTAATTCAACCCTAAAATGAAAATTCTTAATCCATAGTCTAGTTATAATCAACCAATCAAATTCAAGAATTATTCTATCCTATCTTGACTCGAAATCTTTAGCGAGATATTCAAAAAAGCTACTGGTTAAAGGACACTCGAATCCAACCGAGGAATGCCATTAGCATATAAGAATTGAGTAATCAAGAAAAAAAAATATAGCAAGGAGTGAGGCTTACCAATAACTGCCAACATTGCGTTAATAATAAGTTTGCCCAAATTAAATTGTTCTCCAATTCCAATGAAATACACTAATTTTTCTTAGGTTGGATAAACCGAAACCACGTTCGTACTTGGTAAACAGTTAGCCAACATCAACTTATGAATATGAAAATATTTCTATGTTAACATAGAAGCACGCAAAACAGACGTTGACGACTAAGTAGTTAATCTTCCACTAGTTAACATAGTGGCGATCACATCATTTGGAATATTCCAAGCAGCACTATAATCCAGATTCCCAAGCAAATTATCAACGTCCAAAAATAGATTTAATCTATTAGAGTCAATTTGTATTAGTCTACCTCGTACATACACCAATTTATAACATATGGCAGATTTGATCATAAAATCTTTATCCAAATTGTAGATTTTTTTTCACCAATTCAGAATCAAAATGTTGCGATAGCAACTTAGCTTACAATAAATTTGTCTTAGCTAATAGAACATCCAACTGATACTATTGAAATTCATCTAAATTAATAGGATAGTCAAGAACTAACTTGATGTTTTTGAAAGTTTCCCATTTTTGTGCAGTTTCGGTTTTATAGAATTTATAGGACATTGCATCATTAATGGACATTCTGATTGAAGGGTGTCTCTGAGGTGGTCAAACTGATTTTCAAGCAAATTTTTTATCAATTTTTGTGGAACAGAATGAATGCCAACAGGCAGTTACCCAACCGTAGAGACTAGAACAGTAATTTCAACTAGAGCTTCTTTAGAGTCAAAATCAGAGTTCTCTACCGTTGAAAGCAACACTCGCACAAAATCATCACATTCAAATGGCCTATCCCAAAATGAGGTGGTATCAGGAACCTCAATGGGTGCTGTAAAAGACGACCTAACTCAGATCAATACTCTCCCAGGCATCGGGTGAAGCAGGAGTCGCTTAGAGCATCGAGTGTATTGGCCCTCGAATTTTTTCTTAATGAATAAGCGTGATTAAAATTAATTTTGAGGTCTTGATAGATTAATTTATCTTGGAGTTAATTATTATGTTAATGTGAGTAAGATTATGTGACATAGGTTAATTAAATTATAGTGTTAAGGTGGTAAGATTGCATGAAGGGCATTTTTGGAATATCAGTTAAGCTTAAAAAGACATAAGCTTAAAAGGAAGGGAAATATGGGCATTGTGCAATCATTAAGGGTATAAAAGGGGAGAAAATTTGGTATCTTGCATTTGGAAGAAGCCAAAAACGATAATTGAAGAAAAGAGAGGAGAGAGAGTGTCGTATAAGGAGGAAAGAAGCGAAAGAAAGAAGAGCAACTTAGGTTTCAATTTTTTTTTAGTTTTAAAGGGAGATTTTGAGAGTGTTCACGAAGGGAAAAAGGAAGAGGAAGATTAAAGCTTCCATTAGAGCCAAGAAACTCATTATTTGGTGAAGATTCAAGGTAAGTTTATGTATAATCTTTTGGATTTTTAGAAGGGTTTTGGATCAAAGAACTTAGGAAATGCATGGGTTTAAGTATTCTATGATCAATTTCATGCTTAGGTTTCTTTGGTTTTTCCAATTTGAATCCCAATTGATTTGGGATTTTTGCCAATGTTGAAGAAAATCAAGAGAGGCAAAAGGAGCAAGAGGAGAGACATCCTTGAGTAAGTTTTCAAGCAAGGAAATTAAGGGGGGTTACATTTTTATAATTGAGTAAATGTGTCATAAATATTCTTCAAATAAATGGAATTAAATTATTTTCCAACTACCTTATAAATGTGCATTTATTGTTTTTTAAATGCTTGAGAATGTGCCACAGGTTTTTGTATGTGAATTTTGGGAATGATATCTAATTGCTTCATAATTGTTGTAATTGTTGCTTTTGAATGATTTGAGAAATGGCTACATGCTTGGTGTAGGAACTTGGTTAAGGAATTGTGAAATGATGATAGAAATGCATATGAAATATTTCATGTTAATGAAAAGCAAGTTTTCAAAATGTGCCATTTAAGCAATCATTTTCAAGTCGTAAATTACATGTTATGTGGGTTTGTGGTGGTCTGTTCTATCTGTCAAGTGCACTTTGACTACAATCTTTTCCCTCCTTCCCCTAAGTTCACGGCTACGCAAAACCATTATGTGGAATTGCAATAGTACGTTCTGTTCACGGCTACATAAACCATTTTATAGAATTGTGTTAGTCCATTTTGTTACGGACTACCCGAACCATTCTGATGTGTTTATTTGATGATAATGTATTGGCAAGTTTGATGAATATATGAATTATGTGGTTTGCAAATTTGTTGATATGTTGAGAATTTAAGGATTATGTGTTTCATGGATTTCATACGAATCTGCTTTGATCATGAGCGTTTTCAATGGGTTTGCTTGTTACCGATTATAAAACTGTTACCCACGAGCAAGTTATCGAGTGATCGTGTCGAGAGTCAAGGCACCACTCTAATTTGTATATTTTTTTTGAAGCTAGATATTGTAAAACAAGGCTTTAGTCGCATTTTGAGCAATTATTGTTTTTGTAAAGTTTGTAATTTTGAATTATGATGTAGGTGGCTCGAAATTCCCATTAAAGCATTGTAAAACTCTTATCTTTTGATGTTAATGAAATACATATACATTATGTTTGCTTATGGCTTTTCAATTCTTTACATTGTAAAATTTTAAGTTTTCATAGGGGTAGGAATTGTGTTTTGACTTCAGTGGAAAAATTGGAATACTCTAAGTAGAACTGGTCAAAATTTTCTTCATGGAAGTTATAGATGATCTTTCTAACTTTCCAACGATGTAAATTTTGTAATTTTTGGATATCGAAGTGAAAAGATATGATCATTACAAGTAGTGATGCTGCATAGGATGTATGTACAGGACAACTGTACTAAATGATGAGAATTAGTGGTCTTGATGTAGCAAATGAGTAGAGATTAGAAGATTTAATAAAACAAGGTTGATGGTTGAATTGATATAAGTGATGTTGCACTAGGAGAGTTAGATTTGTGAAGATTATGAGTGAACATGATGTTAGAATGGATGTAGGAACCTTGGGAGAGGTTTTGGAGGGAGTTTTGTATCTCCTATGTCCGTTAGACGGACTTTAGCTCCATTAAATGGACCTTATCGGGTCTATGAGGACCCCCAGCCTCACCCATGTTTGTTTAACAAACATTATGTAGGTTAAACGGACCTTCTCAGGTCTGCAAACCACTCCAGGCTCTACTATGTCTGTTAAACCGACATGTATGTCCATTTAACAGACATTTGCGGAACAACTACAGTAAATTGCAATTTGGACCCTTTTAAAGGCCAAATCTCACTTTGTGTTTTGCTTGAAACTTGTAGATCTAGAAGTCTTCCTTTAAAACGTACAAAAACGACCTCAATTTGGCATCTCTAATAAATGTTATGGAAATTGTGCCAAGACAGGTTCCATATGATTGAGGACATAAACATGTTGGATTTGTTTGGCCATAACTTCATCATCTGACCTCCAAATGAAGTGATTCTTAATCCAATAGATTCCTAATAAATTCTTTTATATCTAAATAAAAATTTGGTAGCTTTTTTGTGTTGATTTGAAAAGATTGATGGAAAGAAAATGAGAGATCGGTTGGAAGAGCATAATTTGGTTATGAACATACTTTGGGTTTTTAGTCATATCTTGAGCTATAGAGCTCCGTATGAGGTGGTTCTTGTTTCCTAATAAACTAGAAACATAGAGCTACAACTTTTTTGAAGAATTCAAATTGTAATTTTGATGATTGATCGGTGTGGGCACGCCACCATTGTGGGAATGGCTAATGAGGGTTCGTTGACACAACCCTACAGGGAAATAAGCTCACAGTTTATGCCTCCGGATATTAGGCTCCGAAAATGGGGTCCAACAGAGTGGCTGCCACCGTGTTTTCTCCACCACTAAAGATGAAGATTTTTGTTTGTCTTGCCCATTTAGTGACAAAAATTGAAAAAAACCAAGCAAATAGAGATAGCTGTCGCCAGCGTAGTGTGAGAGAGAGAGATACCCGAGAGAGAAACCCAAACTTATGAGAGAGCTAAAGCTTAATGAGAAGGAGAATGGTTCTTCGATGGAGCCAAATAGAAGCCAAAATGCAAACTAAGAAAGGAGATGGGGCGATAGAGAGTGGCATTAACATAAAAGTAAAGAAGACAAGTTAGGGATTTTAATCCCTGTTTGAATTTACATTTCATTTTTTAAATTAAAAATACATCAAATATTTAGATCACAAAATCCCAATGCCCCTCAAAGAAGTTCAAACCTAACTGCATCAAAAGATTTCGTAAAGGTATCTGCCAATTGTTTTCAGTAGTGACATATGACAGAGTGGTTATTTTGTTCTTCATAAGCTCTCAGATAAAATGATACATTACATCCATATGTTTCGTTCTTGAATGTTTAACTGGATTCTTTGAACATACTTTGGGTTTTTAAGCATATCTTGAGTTATAGAGCTCCGAATGAGGTCGTTCTTGTTTGAAAATAAACTATAGACATAGAGCTACAATTGTTTTGAAGAAGTCAAATTATGATTTTCATGATTGGTTGGTGTGGGCGTGCCACCCTTGTGGGAATGGATAATGAGGGTTCGTTGAGATAACCCTACAGGGAAATACGCTCACGATTTATGCCTCCGGATGTTGGGCTCTAGAAACAAGGTCCAACATGTTGTGGTATCAGGGAGACTAGGTTTAGGTCCAATTTTTGGACTAGGTTTAGGAGTATCCTAGGCATGGAATGAGTAGTTTTCAATTACGAAATGAACATGCATTATTTTCAATGAACAAGTTGCATTGTTTTGAATTGTTTTACATGATTTGAAATTGTTTTGCATGAACTAAATATTTTCAATGGTTTTATATTGAAGGAGCGAAAATGCTGCCTTGAAAGAGAACTTTAGGAGTTGTGACTCGATCTAGCTCTACCAAGGGAGTACGAATGAATCTTATGTCCTACAAGATGTTAGGACACACCCTGCTCTTGATTCTGAGGCACCTAGTGTGCAACATGAAGTGCCACCACCTCCGTCTCCTATACCTACCATGGACTTGCAGTTCTTCCAAGCCTTCACCCAGGCTTTTATTTATGCTATGGGCCAAAGGTCACAAGTTCTGGTGCCAGCTCTAGTGGAGAGGACTGGGCAGTATGACAAGCTTCGCAAGTATGGGGCTGTGGATTTCAACAGAACTACAAATCCAGAAGAGGCTGAAGCCTGGTTGAAGAGGACCGAGAGGGTCCTGATTTAAATTAAGTGCTCTGATGAGGAGAAGCTGGATTATGCAGTTAGCTTGCTACAATGGGATGCACTTCATTGGTGGGAATCAGTACCCCACAGTCAAGTTAAATGTAGCACCCCACTTCCGTAATGACCCGAACCTAACATCGATGGTGATAACCGAGTCTGTGCCCCGCGAGGGTGGCGTGCTAAAGCACTTAATCATTCGGAAATCAGTATAAATTTTTTTGAAATCAAAAACATATTTTGTGGAAATTGAAACTCAAATTGGTCCCATATTCATTCATAAACATTATCAATCAACACCATTTTCTGTAGCATCCTGTTACCCATGTTAGGGATTGTGAATTGTGAAAATTTTGTGAGAAATTAGGAAAATGCATTTCATGCATTATTATTTGTGACATGCACATTTTT
>JANITX010000007.1:65361642-65372511 GCA_027564395.1 Erythroxylum ulei
GGAACCGCCCT
This sequence comes from Erythroxylum ulei, assembly GCA_027564395.1. Lineage (NCBI taxonomy): Eukaryota > Viridiplantae > Streptophyta > Magnoliopsida > Malpighiales > Erythroxylaceae > Erythroxylum > Erythroxylum ulei. Next base: position 65,361,654 of record JANITX010000007.1, read on the forward strand.
GGAGTCTCTCGGAGGCTCTGCTCCGAGACATGCAAGGAACCCTCTATCCGAGATCCCTTCGTGGGGGCTTCACCTCTAGCAGCTAGTCTTTTGTTTTCCTTCCCTTGTATCCCAAAAAAAAAAAACATAGTTCAGTGACTTCTTTCTCCCACGTCAGTGATTCCAGCCTGTAAGGCTTCTTGAAAGGACGCACTTTTCCTTGGAGCAAAGGTTGAATCCCCAACCCAACGCACTTTTCCTGTTCTGGCACTTTGGGTAATATTACTTGAATTTATTTTGATAAAAATGAAACTCATAAGATGGAGTCACTGACGTGGGGGGAAAGAAATATATCTATATATATATATGAGACTTTTGTGGTCTAAGTAAATCAATATTCTTAATTTTTAAAAATTTTAAAATAATTTCTTATAAGTTTTAATTTTCTAAAAAATTTATTCTCTTAAATTTCCATTAAAATATAACAATAAAAAATATATGGCATGAACATCACAGGTTAATCAAATATTACTAGTATAACAATTCAATTCAACTATTAAACCTGATTCAATTAATTAAATTTAATTAAATTATCATTTATTATAATTATCTTAAATTATAAATTTATGTCGACTTTAATTAATTCAGTTTATATTTAAGAACTGAATTAGGTTTTAATATTAGTAGCATTTGATTGATTTAGGTGTGAGGCTTATGCCAAATGTATTTTATTGTTATTTTTAACAAAAGTTTTTTTTAAAAATTAAAAAATACAAAAAATTTCAATAATTCAGAAAATTACAAAATTTTTAAAGTTAAATCATATAAGCCCTTATCTTTTACTCTTATATATTTATGGTAAAATGTAAAAATTACTGAATGTCTATAACTAATATATAAATTAAATAATGATATTAATTTAAGTAACACTTCTACAAAGTTTTAAAAATAATTTTGATATAAGAATCAAACGTAACTTCGGAGAGGTGAAACAGAGTCATTACCATCAATCGAACCATGCTTAAAATTGTTAGTAAATTTTGTAACTCTTGTCATTCCAAGATCTCAGTGTGTTCTTTTCGGTAAATCTTTTAAAGGTAAAATATTAATAGCCAACTAGGTACGTAGCGCAAACAATACAAAGCACCACATAAGCAGAAACAAAGTCACAGCAAAAAAGAAGGTTGAGCAACCAATACTGATAGCAAGAAACTATTTTACAAAGCATTGAGAATCAGAGGACATTAAAGCACGTCATAGGTTTTGTTTAAAGTGGATGACAAAGTTGAGTTTTGCATCAATCTTTTTGATAAGATGTGATTAGATCTACTTACCTTTTTTTTTTTGGTTTGACTTTTAGTACTTAATTAATAGAATTGATATTTATTTTGTTTTAAAAGGTGATAAATAGAGATTGAACCAAATTTAGTTTAAAATATCTAATTAGAACATGACTAGCTAAAATCACAAATTTTGAAAAGATGGAATAAAAGATGAAAAAATAATGAAATTGATAAGACATAATCATGTTTGGAGACAGACTTAATATAGAAAGTTTAGTCAATTAGGAGATTGTTTTATGCCTTATTATACAGGGATTCTAATTTGATTCAATCATTATCTCTAGAATATTTTCAGAGGAAAGAACACGTTATTCTTTATTTCTATATTTCTTCTTTCTTTTATCTTTATTGTAGGGAGATAGCCACAAGTGGCTAAATTGAATTTTCCGATTCAAAGAGGAATTAAAACTCCATTTGTAACTTTAAAAGATTTTGTTAATTCAAGTAGTTCTAGTTTCTTGTTCTTTTATTTCATAAATAATTAATATTAATTGATTTGATAAGTTAATTAAGTATTGGTCATTTTATTACCATTCATGAGTTTAATGATTTATAATTGTCATAAATAATCGATACAAGGAGCAAGTACGTTATTAATGTCTTTGCATATCTAACTTATGAGAAATAAGAAAACTAAATTAAATAGTTGTAGTTATCTTAATTATTTATTTAGGATTTTATCTTAATTATTTATTTAGGATTTAGTCTTTTTCATTAAACATATTACTATCATTTAATTGATATGAAATAATATAATACCTAATCAATTAATGTTTAGTTTTAATTTGAATGCTAGGTTTGAATAAATTAGTTTAGAAAAAATGAGACATTATAATTATCCTAATAGGTTTTAAACTAAATTCCTGGGTTGTAAAAATTCATTCTTTTTAGACTAATGATCAATGTTACAATTAGATGAGATCCTTCCTTTCAATTAGGGTTAGCAAAAATTGAATTTTTTATTTTTATATTAAGCTCTTGTTAACTTTAGTTTATTAGTTAATTAATCATACCCTATTATGTTTTGTCAATTGAAACTAAGAACTAATTTTTAGTTCTCTTGGGATTTGACTTGGTTATGTGAATACTATAATATTTTGGTGAATTAGAAATTAATTTTAAGGGCTTCGATAAACCGTTTAAAATTTTAACACCATTATCAAGGAATTATTTTAGCTTCTTAGTTTATTTACTTTATTTTACAATTTACTACTAATCTCTTGTTTTATATGAATCATTCTTCTCAAGAAAGTGACTTGTAATATAATCCAGAGATTGAAAAGATGACATGTGGTTTAAGAAAAGAGACTAAGTAAGGAAAAATTCATTCATCTCCAAAGGTGAAAGTAGCGATATATTTAACAATTAGTGGAGAATATGTTTCCAAGAAGTTAATAATAGAGCATTGAGGAAGTTAACTGCACCAAATTTCAATTAATATCCTTTATACATAACATTTCTAAGTGTTGAGTAGATTTCAACCAGAAATATAGTTTGATTCATTTACTTCTTACCTTTCAGGTAAGTACTACTAACCTTAAGGATGAAATTTTAGATTTAATTGCTCTGGTTTGTTAAATAGTTATTGGTCAATTACAATCGGTTCTATTGTGTGGAATATGCTCATACTTTAGGCATCCTAAGGTTATATGCTCTACATTGCAACAAGACTCCATTCAAGAAGCTAATATAAGGGAATTTCTCAGTCAACCTCAATGAAAATATGACATTTATTTAAATCATTATAATCGGGAATGGAAGGATTACCTAAATTTTAGCTATAAAAATTGAGGACGAGAGTAAAGATGTCAGCCTCAAAATTTTAATAAACAACCTTAAGTAACTACATATGCTCAATATCAACCCTCAAATTCAGGTATGTATTTAAATGAAATTATTAAGGCTTTTGCTAATAACACTCAATAATTTCAATAGGAAATAAGGGCAAGCCTTTAAAATTTAAAAAATTAGTGGTGAATGTTAAGGAGAATGTGAATACAATAACATTAAGAAGTAGGAAAGAAATTCAATCTAATTCTTTTTACCAATGGAGGTCAAAAGACATGAAGAAAGAGAGGAAAATATGAATTTTCAGCTTAGTATGCAAGAAAGGTACAATATAATTTTTCTTTACCTATAACATTTAATTTATACATACATCCTTTACCTTGTAGGTTAGCTAAATCAAAAGAAGAGAAACATGAAACAAATATCTTAGATACATTCAAAAAGGAAGAAATCAATATAACACTTTTAGAAGCCATGAAGCAAGTCTTAAAAAATGCAAAGTTCTTGTATGGATTGCATAAAAGGAAAGCAAATCAATAAATCAAATAAAGGTGCCAAGAGAAGATATTAGAGATCATACATACGAATATTTGTAGTCCAAATATGGACTTGTATGGTCAGAAATACTTCATTTCATTTATAGATGATTACTCATGATATATGTACCTCAACTTGCTTCATAAGAAGAATGAAGCACTATATGCTTTCAAAATATTTAAAGCTAAAGTAGAGAAACAATGCGATAAGCAAATGAAAATCATGCAATCTGATAGAGGTATATGGTAGATATACTGAGGGTGGATAAGCACTTGGTCCATTTTCGAGGTATCTTTAAGAAAATGAGATAGTAGCCTAATACACTATGCCTAGATCTCGGGACCAAAATGGTGTGGTAGAAAGAAGAAACTGAACATTACTGGACATGGTACAGAGCATGCACCAAACTTCCTAAGTCCTTGTGGAGTGAAGCTTTTAAGACATCAATGTATATATTAAACTGGGTACCAACCAAAGTTGTTCCAAAGACGCCATTTGAGTTATATAAAGCTTGAAAATCGAGCTTGCGATACATACACATTTGGGGATGCCCGTATACAATAGGAACTTATAATCCACGAGAGAAGAAATTGGACTTACAAACCATAAATGGGTATTTCATTCGATATGCCAAAAGGTCTAAAGGAGATAGGTTCTATTGTCCATCACATCACACTAGAATTGTGGAATTAAGAAAGGACAATTTTCTTGTCCTTTCTTAAGAATGACTTGATTAGTGGGAGGGAACAACTTCAAAATATAGTTTCTGATAATGATCATATGGATACTTAGCCTTCCACCTCAAATAGCAAGGTTATTGTCGTTCACAACACTCCTCAGGTTAAAATAGATGTTGTACAATAAATTGTCAAAATTCAATAGCCTCAGTCATCGTAAATGACAATAAAAAACTTCCACAAGTTACTGATAATTCTATAGATCCAGTTATTCAAGAATTAACTGAAAGCATTTAGCAACCACTTAAACAACAGACTCCACAGGTCGATGTTGGTACAACATTAAGGAGATCTACTAGAACAAGAAAATAAGTTATTACTAGTGATTATGTTGTATATCTACAAGAATCTGACTACAATATAGGAGCCAAGAATGATCCTGAAATCTTTTCGCAAGTCATATGTTGCAAAGAATTAAATTTATGGTATAATGCTATGAAGGAAGAAATGAATTCGATAAATAATAACGATGTTTGGGATCTTTTTGAGTTATCTAAAGGAGCAAAACCTATAGGCTGCTAATGGGTATTTAAAATAAATAAAAACTCATTAGGCAACACTGAGAAATACAAGGCAATATTTATTCCTAAATGATGCACTCAAAAGGAAGGAATTGATTACATGGATACATTTTCTGTTGTGTTTAGAAAAGATTCACTTCGTATAATTTTTGCATTGGTTGCTCATTTTGACATGGAATTGCATCAAATGGATGTGAAAATGACATTTTTAAATGATGACCTAGAGGAAGAGGTTTACATGAAACAACCAAAAGGATTATCCTCTAGTAATAGTGATCATTTGTTTTACAAGCGTAAAAGATCCATATATGGATTGAAACAATCATCCCGTCAATGGTATTTGAAATTCCATAATGTTATCTCATCATTTGGTTTTAATGAAAATATCATGGATAAACATATATACCAGAAGGTTAGTTGGAGTAAATTTTGTTTTCTTATATTATATATAGATGATATATTACTTACAACCAATGATAAGGGTTTGTTATATGACGTGAAATAATTTCTCTCTACGAATTTTGAAATGAAAGATATGGTGATTGAAGAAAATCACACATTAGTATAAACTTAATGTTCGATATACAAAATTCACAAGAAGGGGGGGTTGAATTGTGTATTCTTTTTCAATGATCCCCTTTTTGAAAACTTCTTGTAGAACTTGCTTTTTCTCAAAACTATTGAAAATCAGGATAATGAAATATTACAATTTATTCTCTAAATGCTTGTATAAAACAGTAAGATTAATAGATGAGAGTTGAGAGAGAGTCGACACGGAAAATTTATACTGGTTCAACCCAAACCGTGGGCTACGTCTAGTCCTCAGAATCCTTTCTGAGATTTCTCTATATTTTGCAAAGATACAAGTATTCTTTTCTTCGAGCCTCTTCAGGTCTCTTACAACAAGTATTCTTTTCACACTTAGCCTCTTCAGGCTATCTACTTTTCTTCTTTCAACTAAAAGATGTTTCGAGCTTTGTTACAAATCAGAATAGCTCTATGTTTAGCACAGTAAGATTTCTAGCTTTTGAATTTCACTAACTCTTTCGAAAATCTCCAACTTCTGCAGTTTTCGACTTCGATTTGTATTTATAGCCTTCGTCTTCAACCGTTTCTTGATAATTGCTTCTTTCTTCTTGATTCTTGATCTTTGAAGAATCAGTTATTCAGTTGAGTTCTGTAACTAACTCAAACTGATTAGTCATCTGACGTGGTATCGGGTCTTCCGTCTCATTTTTATCGTCTCACATTCGGCTTTGGCTTCCGTCTCATATTGTTCCGTCTCATTTTGCTTTCCGTCTCGCTTTCTTTTATATGCTTCTGTCTCATTTTCTTTCGCCTCATATTTCTATCTGCTTTCATCTCATTTTGTTTCGTCTCACTTTGCTTTCCGCTTCCGTCTCATTTTGCTTTTCGTCTCACTTTCTTTTATTTGCTTCCGTCTCATATTTCTATCTGCTTTCATCTAATTTTGTTTCGTCTCACTTTGCTTTCCGCTTCCATCTCACTTTCTTTCGTCTCATATTTCTATCTGCTTCCATCTCATATTTATTCTTCATCAAAATCATTAAACGTAAAGTCATTTTGACTTAACAGTGATATGTCTTATATCATTGGCATTATGATCCATTAAGACAGATTTCGTGGTAATTTGAATTTATCTCAAGAAACCTATATTAATAAAGGTTTAGTAAGATTTCAGATGAAAGATTATTCACTAAATGTAGCTCCCATTGTGAAAGATGATGGGTTCAATTTGAACCAATGCCCAAAAAATGATTTTGAAAGGGAACAAATGAAAAATATTTTATATGCTTCTATAGTCAAAAGCCTGATGTATGCTCAGGATTGTATAAGACCTGATATTCCATTTGTTGTTAGTATGTTAAGCAGATGTCAGAGTGACCTAAGATTAGATCACTGGAGAGCTGTAAAGAAAGTATTGAGACACCTTCAAGGGACTAAAGTTTACATGCTTATGTACAGACGAACCGAAAATTTGGACGTAATAGGGTACTAAAATTCAGATTTTTGCTCCTTGTATTGATTCACAGAAATCAACATTAGGTTATATCTTCTTGTTTTCCTATGAGACCATATCTTGGAGGAGTGTGAAGTAGTTTTTGACTACTACTTCCACCATGGAGACTAAGTTTATTTCTTATTTTAAGGCTACATCACTTGATGTATGACTAAAGAGTTTCATATATGAGCTTAGACTAGTGGATTTCATTTCTAGGCTATTGAGAATATATTGTGACAATTCAACTGTTATTTTTTTTTAGCTAAAAACAATAAGAGTGGTAGTTAGAGTAAACATATCAACATTATTTTTTAATTTATAAACGAATATGTTAAGGAAAAGAAAGTTTTTTGTTGAACACATTAGCACTGAATTGTTAATTGTTGAATCCTTTAACAAAAGGCAAGCCACCAATGAAGTTCAAGGATCATGTTCTTAGAATGGGATTAGGTTCCATTATATAGTTTTCACTGTATAGACAATGTTTTTTCGTTAAACTCTTATAATGTTTTCTCATATTAGGGTACACATTATTGAATTTTGAGAAAATTAATTATTTTGGACAGGAGAAAACATAACATTTATTCATTACATAATGTTACCACATTCGGGTTGATACAAAATATAATATACTGAAATATATGGAAAATAATACTTAACCACCAAAGGATCTATCGCCATGATTCGTATATCATATTTGGATTAGATTAGGATTTGATACCAAATTAAACATATGGACTAGTGGGAGAATGTGCCAATTTTTCATATTCTTGGTAGTCATAAATAGTCCAACGTTATGTAGTTAATGGATATGAATGTCTTATTTTTGTGGTAACTGACAATGTGCTTAATGGGAGCACATTGATATATGTTTTTCTACTCAGACTTTTAGGATCCCTAAGCTTCTTTTCTCTTCTGAGGAATACACCATCGAATTGGGAACTGAGAGCTTAGAAGAATTTTAAGAATGCAGACACTCCAATCAAAAAAATCAACAACTGGAAGTATTTCACTTTCTTCCACATTTAGTTTATATGTTATTTTAACGTATATTACTGTTGAATACATATTGAATTAGCTAACATATATTACTAATTTTTGTAAAAAAAAATTGTATTTTAGTATCCATTAATTCAATAATTTGATATGAAGTTTTTGAGAAATTTTATGATCAATTTGATCTGCTTTGTGATTGTTTTGTACTTAGGTTAATTGTTTTTAAGTATGATAGCATTTAAAGAGAAATAGAGGATAAAGAACGAGAAAATTAGAAAAATACAGGTGGTAGTGATTTTGTGCTAGTTTAAAGTGCTTATATGTTAGCAAGCTTTTTCATATGGCAGTTGGCAGAAGTATAAGAGCCTTTGTGCTAATATGAATATAAAAAACTTGCGATGTCCTGATATTAGGAAGATGTGCTTATGCTCCCAAAGCACAAAACTAGTAAAAAGATCAACACTTTTTCGTTAGTACTGTGACACGATTAAGAGGTTGCGAGTTTGCTATCTACCAGACTTGGAAAATTTTGTGAAGGTATCAGTAACGCATTCGGTTTAGAAACTCACAGAAAGCATATCCCATAAATCTCTGTATCTGATGAATCTTTTGCCTTCTATGAAATGGAACGAAGTCCGGAGCCAATTACAATTTTATGAATATTACATCGTTATTGACACTATATTTAATTTTAGTATAATGTAGTACTGATACCGATTAATACCGAGTACTATTTCAAGCAAATTTTCAAATTATGAAATAGTCCTAGATTTTTAAAATAAAAATTAATTCCTTTAATTTTTCTTTTTGGTTTAATTTTGTATTTTTGCAGCTAAATTACTACTATGGACTAATAAAATTCTTATATGAGATTTGATATAAATATATATAATTAAGTTAAACATATGTATACTATAACTACAGTTGGAGAAAAATTATATAAATTTCACTAAAAAATGTTGAAAATAGATAAAGAAAATTGAACCTAAAAATTAACTAAAAGTTATACTATACAACACCAATAATACATTACAATTTTGACTTCTGACTTCACAATTAAAAAGCTATCTTACAAAATTTATGTAGTCAATATACTCAGTAGTCAATAGACATTAGAGAATAGAGAGTAGAGATTGTTGAGGCATTTTAATTATTGGATAGATTAGAACTTTCACTAGCATGTGATCTCACATTATCTAACATTCCTCTCTATATTTCTTTTACTTTAGGCAAAATGTTATATTGACTAACATATGATCACACCTTATCTAACATTCTTCTCTGAATTTCTTTTTGATTGGGCATAATGGAATATTAACTAGTATATGATCACGACTTATCTAACATCTTTCTTTACAAGATTTTTGAATAATTTCCTATTTTATTTTATTTAAAATTTTATTCAATTTCTTTGGTTTTTTCTTCATATTTTGTCTAGAAATCTTAGTAAGAAAAATTAGTTCTTTTGGATGTATTTCTAAGATAAATTAGAGTTTCCTATTTCTTTTAGAAGTCTTCCTAACATGAATTACAGTTTCCTATTTTATTTAGAATTCTTCCTAAGAAAAATTAGATTTTATGTAAATCTATTTAAATAACTTTTGAGAGAAATTAACATAACTCTCCATCAATAAAATTTATTTTTCTCTTTGAGAATGTTTATCTTATAATTCTTGAATTATAATTATGTTTGTTTATCTTTTTTGTTGATATTCAAGGAATACTCGATGTCTCGAGAAGAATCGAAGACATAAGACAACTATTTGCAATATTAATCAATAGTTGACTATAATCACAAGAAAACTGCAGGCATTAATCTGAGGCGACAATAACTGATGATTTGAGGAAATAGGTGATAGGGAAGTTAACCCTACATGACATCAAATTCCAACACATTTTATGAGAGCTAATAATTCTTGCGATGATGAGGAAACCATCTTCAGACGAGATCATCGTAGATAAGGTTGGGGTGATCATGATTACAAATTAAAGGTAAATATTCCATCTTTTAGTAGTGACCTTAATATAAAAGCCTTTTTGGATTTGTTAGAAGAAGTAGAGGAGTTCTTTGATTACACTTATTTTTATATTAGAGGAAAGTAAAGTTAGTTGTGTATCGGCTTAAGGAGGAGCTGTTGTTTGGTAGAATCAATTGAAAGAGAATAGGCAAAGAAAGGGGGCTCCAGTGTTTACTTGGGTAAGGATATGAAGCAATTATTGAGGAGATGATTTTTGCCTCAGAATATGATCAGTATTTGTTCGACGTTTATCATAATTGTATTCAAAGGAGTATGACTATTTATAAGTATTTTGTTGAATTTCTGAGATTGGAAGCCCAAAATAATTTGGTGGAAAGCAAACCAAAACAAGTTGTTCAATTTTTAAGGAGTTTAAAGCCAATAATATGGGATAAAATTGAGATTCAAATAGCTTTGTATGTTCATTATGTAGGGAATTTGGCTATAAGGGCTGAGATGTTGATTAATAAGAGGTCATAGGATTATAGGAGAATGGGATTGGTAAGTAAAAAAGGAAAATAAGTTGTTAGCTCTACTCCAATATATGTTAATGGCACAAAGGCAGATAACAATGGAAAAAAAATCCAACAAAAAAGCTACACTAGCTACTAAACTCGTCAACTCTTATACTAAATTGGCTCCTTTAAAATGCCTTAATTGTTGGGAACTAGGCCATTTTTCTAATAAATATCTAAAGAAAAATTTTGTCAACACAGTGGAGCTGGTAGATGGAGATTCTGAGGAAGAGGAGTGTAAGCCTAATGGGGAAGATTGTGAATACCCCGAGGAGAAGAAGATGACTTTGTTGGAGTTATTAGAAGATTAATAATTTTTAAAAAGGACCATAAATATTGGAAATAACACCAGCTGTTCTATATTAGATTCATGGTACAAAGAAATCTCTATGAGTTGATCA
>JANITX010000007.1:65413356-65433237 GCA_027564395.1 Erythroxylum ulei
TTATCATAACTCATACCAAGATCACTCTTTCTACTCCTCATTTTCAATAAAATCACATTTAATATCAATTATACCCGAAAATTGTTAATGAATGCATGTACTATTTTTTATACGAAAACATTCCATATTTATATGCATATATGCTAACATGATGCATGAACAAGAAAATGCATTGTCTTGATCCCTTTGAGCTCACATGTACCAAAATTTTGGGTCCTAACCCTTAATATGGGGATGGGATGTTACAAAAGTGTTCAAATGAAATTATACTATTTAATATGATAATTTCTTTTGTGTAGGCCTTAAAAAATTCAATAGAGAACAAGTTCATATGTGATCTTGCAAAAGGACCTTTGCGAATTGTTAAATCATATCCATTGTATTTCGTTAATGGATACACATATCATACAGAAGATCGTGGTCATAGTATGGCAATAGTAAATAGTGGAGTTTGCATACAGGGAGAATTGATGGATTACTATAGTAAAATTATTGAAATACTTGAAATTGAGTACCTTGCATTGCCAATAAAACGGAGTGTGATATTTAAGTGTAACTTGTTTGGTCCAACTCCTAATGTTGGTATAAAAGTGCATAGCTGATACAATCTAGTTGAAATCAACCGACGAAGAAGATTTAGACAATTTGAAGCTTTCGTGTTGGCAATGCAAGCGATCCAAGTATATTATGTCCCTTGTCCCAGCTTACGATGAGATAAGTCAAATTGGTTGGACGTTTGCAAAGTTAAACCTAGAGGTATTTTTGAATCACATGGAAAAGGAGAACAAAGAATTGAAAGTGAAGCGTTTCGAAAAGATGTTTATGAAATAAATGCATCTATTACATATGACGAGAATGAACCTTTAAATAATCCAAATAATGAATATGTTAAAATTTTATTTGGAAAGGATGAAGAGGAGCCTGAGTTTGATTCTAATTCTTCATAAAAAGAAGATGATGATTTTGATTTACAATCAAGTACTAATAACGATTAATTTGTGTTTATAATAGAATATTATATTCAATAAATCAATTATTGAATCAAAAATATATTGTTATAGATTGAATTGAAATTGTTATATTTTTGGAATATTCAATAAAATATAAATCTCATGTTAAAATATGTCACTAAGGAGAAAACAAGGTATGATGTGACCAAGGTTTAGACCACAATTTGGAGCTAGTTACTTTCTAGGTGAAGCATCACATTATACAGCTGCAACAGAATTAGATGTTGTACCTCCAGCTACTACATTTGCAGATAAGGCATCACCTTCTGTACCTGTTGCTATATCATCAACCACCTCTATACTGACAGAGATATTAGGGGTAAACGATGCGAATGAAGGAGGCAGCCTCCAGCCTGAAGCTGAGGGAGTTGATAGAAGAACTTATATCATAATTGTCAACAATCTGTAAGTGAAAATACATGAAACACCATATGTTTATAATTAAGTTATAGGTTTAATTTTAAAATTGATATAAAATTGTTTTTATATTAGGTTGATTCCATCTGGACCTTGCTCAAGAAACATGACATCCAAATTCATGGAGAAGATTGATTTTGAGGGTTATATGGAAGAATATCTCTCAAGCGACAAAGGATTTTTATTATCAGGAATTTGAGGTGCAAAAAAAAAAAAATTTATATATTTTTTTAATTAAGTTTTATACATTAATTAGATAAATATTGTAGGTTATAAGTACTTATCGTATATTTTCCTTTTTTCCATAAAGAATTTTTTTAGGATTCTGAATTTGACACGATTATTTATAAAGTATGGAGAGACAAGCTCGTACACGTTATAGAGACTTTGTTGGTATGATACACAAGACTAGTGTACGACCTCCTTATATTTCTGAAGAAATATAGAGTCATTGGCAGCAGTATTGGACATCACCCGAGGCAATGTTCATTTCAGCGTAATTCTATCAATAGACGTGGAGGACCGGGGGGAGAGAGTCTTCCTGTACACACTGGGGGATCTATTACCCACCACGAGCATGCAAAGAGACTTGTAAGTATTTACACTTTACATTTATATTGTGATTTTTTTTATATTGTGATTTTTTACTTTGATCTATTTCAATTTAATTTGATGTGTAAATTTTGGAATGAAAATATGTGTATCATGGAGAATGATAATGTTATAAATGTCTGGTTCCATATATGGCTTTGTTGTTGAGTTACTTTCTTTGTTTAACAGGGCATAAATATTATAAAAATAGAGAAAATTCTGTCAAAATTTTTGTAAATTGTAGTTCACTTATAACATTTTATTCTTATGCAGGAAAAGTCTATGAGCGGGAAGCCTATACTCTATCAGCTCTTTTCACACATTTACATTAAGAAACATGATGGTGTGACTTTCGTCAACACCCGATGTAGAGAACTAAATGTATGTGAAATTTATGCTTTAATATTAATGCTTAACAATTATCACTTATTAACATATATATTGCCTTCTGATGGGACCAAATACATAAAAACATTCAATGACAGTCTCAGCAGTTTGAAGATGTTCATGAGAGTCAAACATATCTTCATGCAGTGGGTGGTAGGGACTGTTATAGAAGGATCTTCAGCTTAGGTTTATTTGCGAACACATGTTATTCACAATCTTCCACATCCAATATAGCAGCATCTAGGAGGTGGCCTGCATCTAATGAAGTCCATGAGCTTTGGAGCATAGTACAGGCACTAGCAACTCACTTGCAACAATCAATGGAATACATAGTCCAACTTTATAATAAGATGGATAAGTTGAAAGGGAAGGGTAGCACCTCATCATAACATTCAAAGCATCAACATTCACCAAATCAATAGCGTAATTGTAGTCATTTTGTATGAATTAAATACTTATTATTGTAGATAATAATTTTTTATTATCAAGTAAGATAATTTTTACTTTATATCATCAATCAACTATTTGTTTTAACAAATTAAATGTAGAAACGAATCAAAATATTATCAACAAATAACTGATAACTGTATAAAGTATACATCAATCATAAGATTATCAAATAAAATTAAATGCAATAAAAAAAGTTAAAAAAATAGTATCAGTCAATTTATCGACAAAAAAACAAAATATGTTGGTAAAATGCAATGAACTTACCAATGGATAAAAAAATATGCCAGTAAAATGAAGTGAATTTATCGACGGACAATGAAGTTCCATCGGTATAATTAGTTGTGAATTTACCGACGGATATCATAAATCCAAACCTTCCGTCACTAAATTTACTGACAACACAAAAATTACCATCGCTAAATATAACAACGGAACACAAAATATTCGTCGGTAACTTATCAATGAAGAACCTTCACATTTCATCGGTAATTTTCGTCATTAAATCTCATTTTTCTTATAATGAAATATGATAAAATTTGTAACCAAATTATATATTTACTTTAAAATTTAGTTTGATTGTATATACTTTTAATCTTACTTATTTACAATATGTACTTGTAATTCAATTACACAGTTTATCAGTTTTGTTGATATGAACTGCATTGAAAAATTTTCAAATTAATTTTATAAATTCAAATAAATTATGTATAATTTGAAAATTCATTTATCCAAATATATTGTTATAAGGTATTTCAGGAAGGAACTTCACAAATTTTATATTTTATTTTATCAATATCTAAACAGTGGATGGAATACTTAACAATATATCAAAATATTTAAAACTTATATTTTTTTTATAATATAAAGATTCTAAATGTATAAGTTGACTGAAAATAAATATGATGGAAATGTACAACAACTAAATTTTTTTCAAATATTTATATCTTCTTTTTCATATTGTAATTCTCTTTTATTTTAGTTAAGTTCCAAACATAATTAATATTTATCACATTTCTATAAAAACATTAGTTAAAACTAATGTTTAGTAGAGTATTGAACAAGTTTAGAATTTAACTAAGCATTTTAGATTTGTTATCCCTTTTCAAATTAATTAATAGTAACATTCTAATTTTATCTCTTCTTTTAAAGGTTAACTATTTCATCATATGGTTGAAGGTGTAGTTTAGATGCAATGCAAAACGGTCCAAGGATTTCAGGATAGACAAGAGATAAGTAGTTTATTATAGCCTCTTTGCAAACACCCGAATATTCTTACATTTATTTCTTCCGTATATTTTAATTACATCTAATCAAGCGGATACCTTAATCGCCCAAAAGAGTTCTCCAACCACCAAAAATAAAAATAAAAAAAACTCTAAGAATCTATACCCAATTCTTTACTTGTCTTCAACTAAATGGCTAATCTTAAGCACATAGTATATAAGAAACTTTTTATTTTGAGAAGTGTTAAAGAATTGGAGACAGCTGGTATGTACACAAATAAACGTAAATTTGGCACTTACCATCAAATTCGAACATCCGAATTCCTAATCTAACCGCCATTTAAAAAAAAGACTTCGAATCGTGTATCAATACATATTAACAAATCAGTAAAAAAAGTAAAGGATATATATATGTAAATTCGAAGAAATAAGAAATTTTTTCTTCTTTTTCTTTTCTTTAAAATCACTAAAAAAGTCATTTTTTTTATAAAAAAAAGAACCACGAACAAAGAAAGGATTATGGAGAAGATGAATTGAGTAAATGTGTTGCTCTCGCTACATTCTTCACAGTATACATGTGTAAAGTATATACAAGTTTCTGGAGTAATTTCCTCCATGATACAAGGCATAAACATGGTAATCCACCTAAAGTGGGATTCAATCCATATCTGGCTTATTATTTACATTAAAGATAAATATATACATTCCTTAATACTCCCCCTTAAGTTGGTGAGTGAATATTGTGAACTCCTAACTTGTGTCGCAGCATCAAGAACTGATCTTTCCCCAACGCCTTCGTAAAAATGTTCGCGAGCTGGCAACATGTTGGTACATATGAAGGACTGATTGTTCCAGCCTGCAACTTCTCTCGCACAATATGGCAATCTATTTCGATCTGCTTTGTGCGCTCATGAAATACGGGGTTCGCTGCAATGTATAGTGCCGCCTGATTGTCACAGAATAGTGGTGTAGGAACATCACACGAGACTTTCAAATCTTGCAATATATAACGTAGCCATACCAGCTCCAAACATGTATTGGCCATTGCACAATATTCTGCCTCTGTCGAAGATCTTGATACGTTAGTCTGCTTTTTTGACTTCCTAGAGATAAGAGAAGAACCAAGGAAGATGCAATATCCTAAAACCGATCTCCGAGTGGTCTGACATCCTCCACAGTCAAAATCACAGTATGCTTTCAATGTGAGATTATTTCTGGACGGAAATAGCAACCCTTGACCTGGCGATCCTTTAATATACTTCAGGATACGAATCGTCGAGTCCCAGTGCGGTCGGCGTGGAGTTTGCATAAACTGACTCAACGTCCGAACCGAAAAGACTATTTCAGGTCTTGTGACTGTGAGGTATATCAATCTTCCCACGAGTCGTCTGTACTTGGATGGATCTTTCAACAATTCTCCATCATCCGGAGTTAACTTTAAGTGCTGCTCCATTGGAAATTTAGCTAGACGAGAACCTGTAAGCCCTGTATCCTGCAAAATATCAAGTGCATATTTTCTTTGAGACATATAAATCCCAGTTTTAGAACGAGAAAAATAAATCCCTAAGAAATATTTTAAGTCTCCAAGGTCCTTAATGCGAAACGCCGAAATAAACATTCTTTGAGGCGCTGCATTTCTTTTAGGTCATCCCCGGTCAGAAGGATGTCATCTACATAGATTAGGATGGTAGTGAATGAGGACCCTTGATGATTTGTGAATAAAGAATAGTCTGCTGTGGACTGTTGATACCCTGCTATTTGAATGACATCAGTAAATGTGGAGAACCAGTTCCGGGAGGCTTGTTTGAGGCCATATAATGACTTGTTGAGTCGACATACAACGTTCTCCCCCTGTCGACGATGTCCGGGTGGTAAGTCCATGTAGATGACCTCGTGCAAATTGCCATGTAAGAAGGCATTTTGCACGTCCAATTGATGAATAAACCAGTTTCTGGCGACTGCTACAGTAAGGAGACATTTGAGAGTTGTAAGTTTTGCTGTAGGCAAGAAGGTCTCGCGATAATCAATCCCTTCAAGTTGGGTGTATCCTTTGGCGACGAGGCGCACTTTATATCGTTCAATTATGCCATCGGACCGGTATTTGATTTTATAGACCCATTTGCAACCGATGGGTTTGTGACCTGCTAGGAGTGACGTTATTGTCCACATTTTGTTGAGTTGTAGGGCTGTTAGCTCCTCGTCCATGGCCTGTTTCCATTTTGGATCAAGGATAGCTTGAGCATATGTGGTGGGTTCTTTAGTGCCTGTGATGTTAGCCAGAAATATACGATATGCAGGAGTGAAATGAGAATAAGAGAGAAAATGTTAAAGGGTATACCTGGTGGCGTTCGACAGTCGTTGACTAGAGTCGGAAAGATTGGCCTGGGATCCCATCACGTAGTCTTGATGCCAGGTAGGGGCTTGTCTGGTACGATCGGAGTGGCGGACAGAAGGTGTGGGCGTTGCTCGAGGTTGAGGAGATGTTGGCGTTACAAGTATGTTTGAGACTGAGGTTTCTGGCATGGATGAAGGAAGGGAAATTGGAATTTCTGAATTTTCTGGTATGGCAGGCGGAATTGATGGAGCAGGATCTGGTATGTCGAGAGCCAGATTTGGTAAGGTCGTTTGTGAATCAGGTGGGGATGTTGTTGTAGATTGATTAAGGAAAGGGAAAATATTCTCATGGAATGTAACGTCCCGACTGACATGGAATGTGCCACTTTCCATATCAAACAACTTATACCCTTTTTGATTAGTTGGGTATCCGACGAAGACACACTGTCGAGCTCGTGAGTCAAATTTTTGTTTAGGTGAAACAATAGTTGCATAACATAAGCAGCCGAATATCCTTAAATGAGAGAGGGACGGAGGTCGGTTGTATAGGAGTTTAAAAGGGGATTTATTTTTCAGTAGAGGTAAAGGTAAGCGATTAATTATGTATGTTGCGTTTAAAACACAGTCACCCCAGAATTCTAATGGCAAATGTGATTGAAATAGTAATACTCGTGCAGTGTTAAGAATGTGTCTATATTTGCGTTTTACTACTCCGTTTTGTTGCGAAGTGTAGACACAAGTGCTTTGACATTCGATGCCATTCTTATAGAAGAAGTTTTGCATGGAGAGGAATTCTGTGCCATTGTCGACTTGCACAGTTTTGACTAAGGCATGAAACTGGGTTTGTACAAATGTGATGAATAACTCTAATAGGTGTTGTGTTTTAGATTTCTGATTCATGAGGAATAACCATGTGCACCTAGTAAAGTCGTCTACAATGGTGAGAAAGAAACGTGCCCCCGAATGTGTTGGAACCTTGTGCGAACCCCAAATATCACAATGCAACAAGTTAAAAGGAGAATGAGATTTTATTGTGCTTAATGGGAAAGGCAGTCTTGTTTGTTTTGCTTTAGGACAAATACTGCAATTATTATGATCAGAAATAGAATTTTTATTGAAAGGTAGCAATGATAAGGCGAGCTTAAGACGCATTGGAGAAGGATGTCCGAGGCGCATGTGCCATAAATCAAGACTGTGATATACTTGGAATGATTTTGGTGAGTATTTTAATGGAGATACGTAGTATAGACCGCCGTGTTGTTCACCTGAGCTAATCGTCCTCCCCGTAGCCAAGTCCTGCAAAATACAACCATTTGTAAAAAGGACAACACAACAATTTAATGTGTTAGTCAATTTGCTAACTGACATGAGGTTCAAATTGAAAGATGGAACATAAAGCACATTGTTTAGAGTGATATCATTATTAAAATTGATTGTACCCATGGAAGTGATAGGTGCAGTTGATCCTGTGGGTAAATTTATTAACGGAATTGAGGATGGTGATGTGTGTGTAAATAGATGTGAATCGGATGATACATGGTCAGTTGCTCCGCTATCCAAGATCCAAGGTTTTGTGAAAGCATAATTAATTAAGGTATTAGGAGTTAACAGACCTGCTGCGTTTACAAATGCTTCACCTTTACCAGGTTTGTTATTGATCATGGAAATGGCCTTTGCTAGCTGCTGGATCTGTTCAGTAGAAAATCCTTGCACGAGGCTCCCATTGGATTCATTGACATCATGTGTTTGTTGGCAGTTGAATATGAGCCTCGCCCATTGCCCTTGGTGTTACGTTGTGCATTGCGTTTGTTGGAATTCCATGTTTTATTTTTGATGCGGCACCTGTCCTCTGTATGGCCTCGTTTGTCACATAATGTGCAATGAAATTTCAGAGTACGACATTCGTCTATGGTGTGACCAGATCTGTTGCAGTGCTCACAGTTTTTATCTTTAGATGATTTCTAGTTCGTGGAACGGTGCTGCACTGCTGCTGCAATGGGAAAGTTCTCGCTGGGATTTGAGACTATCTGCTGCTGCATCTCTTCTTGAATGATCAACGAGTATGCCTGACGGACATTGGGCAAAGGATTCATGATAAATATGTTGGATCTGATTGCCTTGAAGGATTCATTGAGGCCCATAAGGAATTGCACCAATTTATTCTCCTCTTTTTCATCTTGATGTTCCTTGGATTGATTACAGACCGTGGGAGTGCGATACAGCTCAAGTTCGTCCCACAACGACTTGAGTTTAATGTAATATGAAGTCACTGGCATTGTGCCTTGCGACATGGTTGCTATTGCCTTTTGAATTTGAAATATAGCGGGTGCATTCTTCTGCCCAAATTGATCATGAAGGTCTTCCCAGACTTGACGAGCAATTTTTGCATGGACTACTCCTGCTGCAATGTCCGGCTCAATGGAATGACTAAACCATGAGAGAATCATCAAATTACACTGATTCCATAGTTCGAAACTTGAGGGATAATCGACTAATCATGGCATTTCAAGAGTGCCGTCAACAAATCCAAGCTTCTTTTTTGTTGTAAGGGCGTGTATCATCGTTGTTTTCCAAGACTGGTAATTAGGCTCATTCAACTTGATTGGGACAAGCATGTGCTCGGGTTGGTCTAAATGATGAACATAATACGGATGTGATGGCAGCAGATTTGCCAGAAGCGTCCTTCTTGCTAGATGTTTCGGAATCGTTTGACATGGCAGTGTTTGTAGCGGATTAAAGAGGAAGGCTTTCAGAGTACCAAGAACTTATCCAAGACTCTGATACCATATAAAAAAAAAAAAGAACCACGAACAAAGAAAGGATTGTGGAGAAGATGAATTGAGTAAATCTGTTGCTCTTGCTACATTCTTCACAGTATACATGCGTAAATTAAATACAAGTTTTTGAAGTAATTTCCTCCATGATACAAGGCATAAACATGGTAATCCACCTAAAGTGGGATTCAATCCATATTTGGCTAATTATGTACATTAAAGATAAATATATACATTCCTTAATATCTTTGAAATAAAAATTATCGTCATAAGTATTTGTAGTCAATATTATTGTTGTTCAGACAACTTTTAATTTTATTAATATGCCTGTTAGACCATATAAATTTATGCAATCTTTTTTATTTACCTGAACTGTGGCTATTAATGTTACTTTTGTATGTAATTGATCATAACTACGTACTGGTCAACAGATATAGGTTTGGATTATGTACAAGCAACTACCAACCCTATTTGTCTTGGTTGGAATTAGATAGGACTTTAGAGTAATTAACTCATGCAGCTTGCAATGTGCAAGTGGTATTAATCTATAAAACAAATAACAACCAACATATATCACAAGCTATCTCCAAACATCTAATTAGCAAGGACGGCAATTCCCTGATGCAGTTTGTTACGTTGATTATTGGGTCTTTGATTATACTTTTCTGCTTTCTAATGAAAGATTAGGTTTCTTGTTCAGCTTTTGTCTCCTTAATAGAAGTTGTTTGGGTGATTAATTAACTTCCTCCAACTCAGAGTTGCTTTTTTCTTTTGTAATGGTCAGGAAAGACAAAACATAAAAAATGATAATAGTTTGAAACTTGAGAATTAGTTGTCAAACAACATACAATAATGACTAAATTTAATAGACTAGATACAATTAAAAAAATAAACAGACTTAAAATATGCCGACGAGAAGAGGTATTCAGATGCTATTGATGTAATTATAATAAGCATGAGTGAAGCATGTGTGAAGGTGCTTCCTTGCTTGGAATATAATAAAAATGAACTAGGATGAGCAAGATGAGTGATTGTGGGCGTGTTTTCCAATTAAATAAGGTTTAAAATGAGGATAATTTTGTTTGGACACTCACTCCAAATGTAAATTCACCAACAAATCATGTTGTCTCGCAATAAAGAAGAGATCAAAAGTTAATGGCATGACAATATAAAATCTACCTGTGTGTATTATGCATGATGGAAGTGAAAACTTGTGATCACCTATTCTTTTAATGCAGCTGTTCTAAAATAATTTGGAGTAGGATTCTATACCTAATAACAAATAACACTTATATTTATGATTGAGAGCAAACATTGAATGGATGATTAACCATTCAAAGCAGCATATGAGTAGTAATGGGCATATTTTCAAAATGACTTTCATTTCTACCATTTATATGATTTGGAAGGAGGGTGATAGCAGAAACTTTATAAGCAGGAAATAGAGAAATACCAACTTGCAGACAAAATTATTAATTAGATCCGATTGGCAATTGTTGCTAAAAATGTTCAACACACTCTCTCACTAGACGGGAAACAAAAATAAGATGTAAAAATTGAATCTTGACCTGTTTTTGTAATAGCTCTGTTTTAATTTCTAATTGTCTAAATTGAGGGCTTTACAACTTTGAACTCGTTGTAATATTATAATTAGTTTTTTCTATAGATAATACCAATTTTTTTCAAAAAAATAGTTTGTTCCTCCTTCTCAATCTTCAAAAAAAAAAAAAAATAGTTTGCTCCTCCTTCTCAATCTTCTGGTAATACCATGCATTACGAATACCTTAAGCAACTGACGCGAGAGACAAAAAAAATAGTTTGCTCCTCCTTCTCCATCTTCTGGTAATGCCATGCATTACGAATACCTTAAGCACCTGACACGAGAGACCAACGCCTTTTGTAGATAAATATGTGTACTAGCGTGAATCACACGATATATATATATATATATATATTGAAATAACTAATGCTGCAATTGTCAATAAGTTATTGGAACTCGTGTGTTTATAAGTTATTCAATAAATTAATTTTATTCAAAAAAAAATAAGTTATTCAATAAATTAAATATTCCTCGAATCCCACGATATACATATATTTATTTATTGAACTAACTATTGATGCAAGTGTCAAAATTTAGGATCACATTTTTTTTTCTTGGAACTGATGTACTTATAACATATAGTGGGCAACGACTTTTCATCAATAAATTAAATATTTCTCGAAAATATCATCTGTAACAATAAAATTTAAAAGTCTCAGTCTTAGCATGTTAATTAATTTTGTAACCGTTAGGTTTTATTTGTTTATCAATA
This sequence comes from Erythroxylum ulei, assembly GCA_027564395.1. Lineage (NCBI taxonomy): Eukaryota > Viridiplantae > Streptophyta > Magnoliopsida > Malpighiales > Erythroxylaceae > Erythroxylum > Erythroxylum ulei. The sequence goes on from JANITX010000007.1 coordinate 65,424,855, forward strand.
ATAAAAAAGTTAAAATAGAATTCAATCTTGATTTTTAATTTTAATTTGTTTAATATTAAGAATTAATTAAATAAGGAATGAGAAGATAAGATAAAATTTAAATAATTTTGAATTCTTATTTTCAACGAGGTATGAATATAACTTGAAATCAACTATCAATCATGATAAATTTCTCTTCTTCTTTTTCCTTGGTGTTTCTTTTTAACTAAATTTTTATATTTAATTTCTTTAACAATCATTTTATTTTATTTTGTTGATGTTATATCAAGTAAAATAAGTTCTTTATAATTCTTTAATTATGTTCTTATCAGAAAAATAATTCACAATTGTTTACAAAATAACAATTCATTGAATCATCGAAAAGTAATTTTGATTAGTTACTTATATAATACAAAATAATTTAATTCATTATTTACAATATAAACCATATAACAACTAAATATGAATAAAAATATATTATTGTTATTTCTAATATTTGATATCAAACAATGAGATAATTAGCCTAATTATCTCATTGTTTAATTAACACAATTTCAAAGCAATTGGTTAAGATATGCTAAAGCTAGCTGTTGCTGTTAAAACAACAGAGATATCTGTTTAAATGGTGTGTGTCATGGTCAATGAAATTGTACGTCTATACTCCTTTCTTCTTGGATGTGTTTTAACTCCTATTACCGCTTATGGTCAATGGATGATAGTAAACCATCAAATACTGGTTCAGTTAGAAGGAAATGATTGATACTCTCTCGTTTTCTATTCTTCAATTTTAGTAATACTGATACATGTAGGAGGAACTTTCTTTGCATATTTATTTACACTTTCTATTTTTTATTTGAAATGACAAAAGCAAAAAATGGTTAGGTGGTTAAATAAGGGACAATTATGCAGGTATCTTTCAAGAAAAGAGACGTACAACTGACAAAATTCAATATAAAAAGCAACTAGATATATTATACATGCATAGGCTCGGGTGGCCACCAAGACGGTTGACTACGCAATTCAAATAAACGGATTGAATGGTGTCCTTTTAGGAATCCGCCTTTAATCAAGTTCATCATTAATGAAAACTTCAATGAGTTGACTTGCAGCAATAGGCCAAAGAATTCCTTGTGTAGTTAACCTAACATGCCTGCCATTCATTGAAAAGCAGGAAGTGTCGTTAAATATGATGAGCGTAACTTACAACACCGATAAAATATCTTGGTGTTGTTATCCTTATCAATGCATATGATATTTATAGACTTCTATGAAACTTTAGTTAGAAAGGTCGCAAGCAGCCAATTCAAGTCAGTGTGTGTGGAAGTTGGCAATAAAACTTTTCTTCTTAATGGAAGCCACGATGCTTAATTAAGAGTTTGAAAATTAAAAATGTAAAGATACACGTTTTAAAAAAATTTATAATAACTCATTTGAAGAATGGCAAAGTCCTTTCTCCAACTCTCCCTGTCTCTCTCTTTATACATATATGTATTAGAAATTATTTAAATTTGAATTACATAAATAAGTAGAACTCTCATTTACATATGTAGATGTCTACAGAATAAGTAATCTTATTAAATGTATCCACTAAGTTTCTTCGTTGTTTTCCATGTTATCCGTCCATCTTTACAGAAAATCGACCTGAGACGCACTTGTAGTGAAGTTGGCTTAACTTATAGGGAAATAAGAATGTATTCCCATCTATTAATATCCAAAATTCTGCAAAGTATATGTACTATATACACTTAATGACAACTCTTTTAAGACTGACAGGAAGCAATATTATTACTAAACTACAAAGTCTATCAATTACGTTAAGGACTAATTAATAACGTCGTAAAGTGTCGGATCGATGAATAGCTTAACATGTGCTTAGAGTGATTATATAATTAATGTGCTGTTGTCCAAACAAACTTTGATGTTTGAATAAAATCGATCCCCGTCCAATTTTATGAACCAATATTGGGCATCTTTCTCTAAATGTAGCGCTACCATGTTCATTATGTCTGAAAAAAAAAACCGAAGGGGTTAATTTCACAAACTTTCCGATTCGTTTCTGGCAATCAAAATATCAGAAAAATTAAAAGAACCAAAAATAAATCAACACCAGAAAATTTGGTAACGCAGTTCGGCACATCTTGCCTACGTCTGCGGGGCCCTCACCCAGCTTAATCACTTTCACGAAAGTACAATAGAATTACCCAAGGCTTTGCTGAGCCGACCCACTCAACCCTTGACACTATCACTCAACCTCACTTCCCGTGAAAGAATTTCACACCCAATAACACGAGCGACTCGTGTTAACCTCGTCAGAGGATTTTCCTAACTATTTCGATTCAAAAGCAGAAACAAATAAAACAAGAAATAACAATTTTCCAGATCTGAAATTCTTCACCAAAATAACCAAGTCACAACACCAATTATATGTATACTCATCTGTGACGAAGACTTCATAGTGCTTCAGACATCAATTTAGAAACCAGCAAAATCAGCAACTGCGCATGACCTTTGGACTGCTTGTTGGAGATAATCTATTTATAAAGAGCTGAACTAGAACATCACCATCGGCAGCTCAATGAAGATTAAAAGCAAAAACACAAGCAGCAGCCAAAATGCCCAGCAGTACACAACACTGTTCACAGAAGCCAAGAACCCCCTTTAAGCATATGCGCAGCCAACACAAAAAAAAACAGTACACCACCTCAAAAACTCACAAACTCACGTCAGCTATCCAAAACCTAATAGAATCCTAGTCAAACTTAGATTCTCAAAGATTCAGTCCAACCAATATTATCTCCAACATCCAATTACGAATTTAAAGCCAATCTTCAATATATATGGTATGTCCCAAATCCAATAAAAATGCCAAAAATAAAAATAGGATATATCTAAAATAAATCCTAACAATAAACAACCACTAGAGATAAAACAAAGCATGTAATCAAATGAAGACAACATACGTGAATATCATCTAGATAGGAACCCCTTAATATCATCTAAGATGTCATGATTCAATTAAAATATAATGAATTTACCATCTAAATTGGCAGAATTTTTTAGACGCTCTCTCGAGTTACAATAATCTACTATCTTATTGGTTAACTAGTTATCAGCCAAGTTAACACCTCTTTTAATGTATTAAGATTTGTGAAATCTTACGAAATTTCACTTTAATATCAAAGGTCATGTGGGTCTCTCCTGAGAACCTTATTCAATCCCTTCTACCTAACCATGGGCTACTCATAAATAGGCTCTCTTGAGTCATCCATAAGTTAATTTAAATCAAATTTAAACACTCGCATAGTTAAATCCTATATTAATATCAATCGAAGATAGTTAATAGATATAAATCTCAATTCAACAATTAGGTTACTTAATCTATAGAATAATAACTATTAAGGTTCCCTCCTATCTGGAAATATGAAATAATTATTCAATCATTATATTTAAACTGACAAACATAACAAAAGAAACAAAAAATAGAGAAAGTTTTAGATGTGATCTTCATATTTTGTTGCGAGCTCTAAACTTTTTAATTAAAGGAATATATTAAAAGACAATAAAGAGGATTACAAATAGTCCATTGGAAAGATCTTAAACACTGGCAAGTAGATTGGAGAAATCTCCCGACTAAAATATCAAAAATACAAGCAACAAAAGGTTAGCAACTAATCTTCCAAAGCATCAACTGACTTAGTTCTTAAGAAAAGGGTTTGTAGAATGATATCTGTCATATGTTCTCTTGAAAATATGTTTTTCGTGCTCTTCTTAGGTGTTTCATATGAGATTTGGAGATCATATTGCTTGGCTTGTTAGAAATATCTTGTTGAAAATTATTTTTTCTCCAAACATTTTTATTTTTACTTTTCATATCACTATTTTTGTTAGGTATGTAGACTTTAAATTAGTTAAGAATTTTGTTATGAGCTTTGAACTATTAGTTTTACTTGTTTTCAGTTATGGATAGGCTAGACATTATGTACAATGGACATTCCAAGTTCAAGTAGCATTAGTTTGGCTTTAATTTTAATAGAAATTTGCTTTAATTGTATTAGTTTAAAGCCTTTTGTGTGTTATGTTGCATCTAGTCAAGATCAATTTACATTCAACTACATTTAATTAGCTTCAAATAAGGATAATTTTATCCAAGTATTAGTTTTAGTTTGTATTTAACTGCATCAAAGCTGATTTGAGTTTAACTAAGGATATAACATATCAAATGATTCTGGATTGCATTCATGAATATCTGATTTATGAATGCTCAACTCTAATCAAGGAACATTCAACTCTAATCAAGGAACATTCAATTAGATTTAATCGCATTCATGAATGTCCAATGGTATTCAATTAGTATTCATCAGTATTGAATTAACTCCATTAAGCCAAGTCATGTTAAGAGTGCATCACATCATATTTAAATATATTTGATTATGTCTAGATTCTTTTAATTAATAGTAATTAATTGTTAACTACATTTAATCAAACTTGAAACCACATTCTTGTTTCTAGTCATGATCATTGTCTCGTTATTTTAGCATTTAAAGTTCACTGTCACGTCCCTTTTTAATAAAAAATTTTCTTGTAGATCACAGCCCCACCAAAAAATTAAAAAGTAGAGAAGTAGAGAAGTACCAATTACATGTTAAAACTAAAAGATGGAAGACAAGCATAAAAAAATGTTGACTAAATTATGACAGCTCACAACTAAATGTAATGCACATCTCACTGTACAAAGTGATGAGTTTTATGAATAACATGTCCATAGCAAATGAAATAAGCACGTCATACAAAATTTAGAGCTTCAAAGTAAGATCAGGGGCAGATGCTTCTGGCTTTGGTGTTGATGTTGTTGCTATGAGATTCAAATCTAAACTTTGAGTACTCTCTTCACCCAAGTTACTTCCAAGTGCTCCATTCACCTGTCTAAAACTTCCAGGCCAATATAGGGTAACATCCTCTTCTTCCATAAACATGGGCATTCCATAGTAGCCTTGATCAAACCTAGCTCCACTTCTTGCACTGGGAGACCTTGCTGATGCTATGACACTATTGTGCATAGCAGCATGAGCTTTGATTCCCAGCGACCGATATGCAGAACCATGCAGTGGCAGAGATGCCAAGCTAGTGTACCTATCCGTAATTATGCCCATACGCATTGCGCGCTTTGCCAATGTTCGCTCTCTTTTATGAGCATTTTGGTGGCCACCAAGTGCCTGTGAGCTGTAAAACTTGCGCCTACAGTAATTGCAAGAGAAAACTCGGGGAATGGATGAAGCTGGATTAGAGGCAACTACTTCACTGCCAACATCACCCACGCTTTTCGGCCCCGTATCATTCGATCTAAAGTTTAGAGACAAGTCAAGGGAAATAGGTACTTGATTTTGCTGAAGCCTAGCTGCATCTGTGAGAGACGAAGGGGTGTTGCTGTCCTTGGATTGATCAGGGGATGGTTCTTGCACAGAGACATTGGATGCCACGTTACCGCTAACTTCTGATTCATTTTCAAATTCCAGTTTAGAGTCTCGTTGTACCATGGCGAGGTAAAGTGGTCACTTATACCTGTCTGAACTATTGGACAAAAATTGCAGAAATTTAGAAAATGGGATCACATTATTACCAAACATAACACCGACATTATGTAGCATCAAAGTGCAGAAAAGTCAACAACATATTCATTCACATCTTGCAAACTCAGAAAAGCCAATTGATATCCTTCTCGTTAAGTGAGGAGTAAAAATAAGATTAATACGACATTCAGCAGCTTGATGGAGAAGAATGACATTGCAAATCCTCCGAAGGGACAACTTTGTGTTATAACTGAATGTTATCCAGAAAACCCACCTCTACGAGTTGATGAAATTCAATTACGATTAACTTGACAACTCACTGGAATTCTGCAAAACCAAAAATATCCCAGAAGTTTCACCCAACGCCAGACCTGATGGATTGGCATCAAACTGAGTGAAAGCTTTAAGTGATTTCCACTTAGATTCCAATACTTAGAAGGCTTTACATGAAATTGTATCTTCAATAAATTCTCATACAACAGCCTTAATTTGTACCTGTATGTTATTCCTCTTCGGTACTCAGTTACTTGCTTTTGAACTTTCCTCCAGTCCAATATCTAAAGACACAAGCTCAGTTTAGAACTGTGAGTGCAAGACATTCATCCTATTCTAATAGATGGCCTGATGTAAAATATTTAAATTGCATAGCATCTTTTTGGTTATCCACTATTAATCTAAATGCAATAATGAAAAACAAAGGCATTTTCTGGCCATTTATCAAATAAAAAGAGATGGTTGACAGGAAGTATACACAATTATAATCCCGAAGAAATTTCAGCATATTTTGATCCATAAAAGGCATCCAACATTGGAACAAAGAATTGCTATATGGGGCATCTAACCAAGAAATTTCCGAACCTGATGCAAAGGCCAATTTACCATGTGACCTATCTGCTTAGTGTATACAAGACCTATGTGGCAATATGAGACATAAAAGCTACTTGTAGCCAGTGAAATGTCTTGGATTCATGCATATCGCTCCAATTGCCTTGGTCACATCAAAAGATGAGGCCGAAAATGCTGCTCTTGACCAACAAATAAATCCCTTATATCCCAATTTTTTGTTTGAAATAAGTTCTTGAAAACAGGTAGGTATAAGATTCAAGACAGTATCCATTCAATGAATGTACTAGGAAGAGAACCTGGGCCACCAATATACACACCTCCCACTTCTGTTCTCCCCCTAAGGGCAGAAACATTTTGTCAGGAACCTATGCTACCTTTACAATTAGTAAGTTTCCAGTTGGACTAAGGTCTGCACTATGAGAAACCACGTTAATTCGCAGTAACCTCTGTCTATGTGACAATTGAGGTCACTGTATGGATTGAAAAAAAAAGAATACACCTTGAAGAACTCCTTTACATACTAACAAACACCTCATTGACTTTTCACACACAGCAAGTTGTCAAGAAGCCCATGAAATTTGTAAAAGCCTACGTCTCCAAATTGCTATGTGTGAAGTCTCATGGATCGCCATAATGGTTAAGGACTTAATGCATAGAAGAAAGCTTTTGAGTCCAAAAAGATCTGCTGGAAGTGAAAATGCAACAATAACAGGCTTAATATGGAATAGTCATCACGATTCAGCGATTTAGCTGCTTGCCTTGACTTGTGCTTGCTTACAAAATAGAATTGGATCAGAAGTATTCATCACAAAATGGCTCATATTTCCAACTAAAGAACTCCTTCCTTGCAACTTTAAACATAGGCACTAACAATCTTCGTTGTTGCCAAAGCATCTGTCCGCACCTCCCACCCACTGAGTTTGGTATCTGAGTGTTCATAGGAATACTATACTACCATCTCTTCTGTTCTGTGTCTCTGAGACTTTGGTTTGGACCAAGCCCAATGATCTTGTACAACCAGTGGGCAAAACAAATGATAACAGTTCATTATATTTTTAAGAATATCGGACTTTCTAATTTTCCTACTTATATAAGCACACATGTATATACACTTAACATAAGATCTTATCATCAAATCCAGTTCATTTTTCTGGTTACTTGTGAGTTCAACTCCACTTCCTTTCAAACTTGATTTCCCCCCTCTTGTACCTTCCTCCTCCCCCATCCCTGGATCTTTTGCCATTCCTTGTCCCTTCACAACAGCTCTGCTATACAAGTTGATACAGCCGCTAAGTTAACGGGAAATGCCTCACTAGAGGGTAGTAGAACTTGGAAACAAGTTGTGGGTGATAGAGATACCTGTCACAAATTAATGTATATCCCACCTGGTAATGAACAAAAAGTAGTCGCCTGTCCAGACATGAATAGCTAAAAAATGTTCATCCTTTTTTATTGTTTTTTTTCACTGACAAGAGACTAAATTTTACATCTAGTCCACCAATTGGCCTCATCAACTTAGAAAAAAATAGGGGTTAGAACAAGTCTTGATTAATAAAGAAGAGTTGTTTATATTCAAGTTTAGCTCAGAAGTATCATCTAAGAAGGTTCTTGAAGCTAGCCCTTGGTATGTAAATCGAAAGCCTCTATTTATCCAAAAGTGGAGACTGGGCTTAGATAAGGCAACCACAAGGAAAGAAAACATCACTATTTGTGTCGATATGCATAGAATTCCTCTAGAATACAGGTTCACAAATGGTTTAAGTCACCTTGCAAGCTCGATTAGTAGACCTATTTGTATGGATGAGGCCACTGCAACATTAAAGAGGATCAGTTATGCGAGGATATGTGTTAAGGACCGCAAGGAGTTGCCTAACAAAATCAAGCTTATGAGATTAGATAAAGAAAGGGATCTAATAGAAGATTGTTAGGATCTTCGGGAGAGAGAGAGAGAGGATTATTCTAGAGGAAGGGGTTAGTTACAGCTGAGGTGG
>JANITX010000007.1:65540101-65553464 GCA_027564395.1 Erythroxylum ulei
GGAATAATGCATAAATGCAATATGAACCTCATAATTATAATCTCATTGTAATTTCATTTGCAATGTACAGTTATCCCATGGACTTTATCATATACATCTAAACATGTACAAGATAAAAAATGCCTTTAAATAATTTTTCATTAAACTACAATCAAAGCGATTGGTTGTAGGGTATAAATCAACAGTAAGAGCACATCCTAAAGGGTGGTGGTTGCCAGCAATTACCAAGGACTGAATTCAGGAACAAAAAAGCTACAAGTTGTCGTTGGCCCTAGCCTGAAAAAAACAATTCTAAATGGGTTTAGGTAGCCAATGTTGTTTACCCATCATGGATAAATATGGAAAGTATCTTACTGCCTGGAATCACATTCAATGTCAGTGTGGTGTGGTGAACACAACTTTGGATTGTGTCTCGTCTTATATGGCTCTTTAAGAAAGCGAAAATTATGTGATACAACCCTCTTATCGAATGATTTCAAAACCCTCCTATTGTTGAGAGACATAGACATGCCTTGCATTAATGGAGGGGCCTCAGTTGGAAATGTTGCCACTCAATGTCTACTATTTTGTAGTACAGATTAGGGTTTAGGAGTTTTTTTTATTCTTTCCAAATACATGTTTATATAGACACATTACAAGAATAACATACTATTCGAGACGTTTTTTTTTATAAAACGTCACGAAATGTTCAAACTTTTTGTGATGTTTAAAAAATGTCACTAAATGTTCCAATTTTTGGCGACACTTTTCACAATGTTTTATCAATAAAATGTCGCGAAATAGAAACCGTGACGTTTTGTTGAATAAAACGTCGCAGAAAGCTTAAGTACAGTTCTGGTTCGAGAGCATTACCAAAATTACCATCATATATATATATATAGAGACACACACACACTTATCATCATCTGCTACACACTCTAGCAATCAATCTTTGTTCTTTTCTTATAGAGTAACCATGGATCCCAACCCTAAATCCTTTCCAATCCTCTCCTACGTCCTCACCCGATTCCCTTTGTTTGGACCCAAATCACCCACCTCTGACGTCGAGCAACCGCCTCCAATCTCCCCCTCCTCACAACCTCCTATCCTCTCCCAAATGCCCCATTCGTCCGTCCCCAAGTTCGTTGCCTCTATGAAATGCGCCATTTTAGACGTATCCTAGACCCAAGCAGTTTCTGATAAATGTAAGACTATTTCATTTCTCTTTCACGACTCATTCCCTCATTCTTCTTCTCCTACCTCACCTCACCAGTGGCCTACACACCCTTATCCTCTTAAACCCTTCTTCCCTTCCTTTATGCTCTCTCTATCTGCATCTTTCTGTACCACTCCTACCTTCAACGCCTTATCAATGGCAGACTCTTCATTACTGACTTTCCCTTTTCTTCTCACTTCAAATTCGAAACCAAAACCCCTTCCTCAGTACTACTTTTGTGTCACACCCAAACAATTAAAACTCCACCTTTCTCACTCCGTTTCTTCTACTCTCTCTCTCAAACTAAAGACCCATTTCTCGTCCTTTGTTCCCTTTGTTGCCCAGACATTAGATTGGGCCCAACAAGAGGAAGACAACAATACCACCATTACATTTTCCGACTTTGAGCAAGACAACCCGTCGTGGGGAAAACAAGAGAGTGGCGATATTGAAGCAACTAGAGCATCCAACTAGGAAGGTGACGGAGAGGATTCAGTTACTGAGGCCATTAGAGGTGAAGGAGAGAGTGAAAAAGATGGTGACGAAGCTTTTGAGCCGCCGCCAGAGGATGCCATAATCTTTATTGGGAATTTGCCTTATAATGTTCACAGTCAGAATTTGGCTATGTTATTTGAGAAAGCTGGAACTGTTGAGATTGCTGAGGTTAGCTATTTCCATGTGTTAATTAAGTATTGAGTTTGTTCTCGGAGATTTAAGGAGGTCTGGACTTTTTCTTTTCTGATTACTTATGTCTGGACTTTGTTTGGATTTGCAGGTTATTTATAACAGAGAGACAGATACAAGTCGTGGTTTTGGGTTTGTTACTATGAATACTGTTGAAGAAGCTGAGAAGGCTGTGGAGTTGTTTCACCGCTATGTAAGTTTTTCCTTGCCCCCTTTCTACTTAGAATTTACTGTTTCTGACAGTTTGATGAAGCATGGTATTCCTTGTTAATTGTGCGGTTAAAGGAGGAATCATCATGGCATTACAAATACAAATTATCCTTTTCTAGCCCTTTGAGTGCGAGCGTATATACAAGTAAAATGCAAAGCAATTCCTTCACAAGATAGTGGCAGAACTCTGTGGAATTGTATCTTAATCAGTTTTTTCTGTTATGTGTAAAAATGATTGGTATCTATCACCATCAAGATATCTATATATTCCTGGAGTGAAGCAAGATTGCTTTTTTTGTTTGACATGAATATCACTTGTGAATCTTGGCATGATGACTAGTCCACATTTTTTAAAGTTCTTTTTCAATGATGAGTTAAGCACTGGGTGCCTTGGGGTTCAGACAAGTCTTAGTAATTGCTTACTTGCTTTCTAAGAAGTCATGCTATTGACATAAGACTTCGTTATCTGCCATTGAGATGTTTCAATTTGTTTACGTGCATAGGACCTAGATGGAAGGTTTTTGACGGTAAATAAGGCTGCTCCTAGAGGATCAAGGCCAGAACGCCCTCCTCCAGTTTATGAAACTGCTTGTAGAATCTACGTGGGCAACCTGCCATGGAGTGTTGATGATAATCGACTGGAGCAAGTTTTTAGTGAGCACGGTAAGGTGGTGAGCGCTCGGGTAGTTTATGATAGGGACTCTGGCCGTTCACGTGGTTTTGGCTTTGTGACAATGTCATCAGAGACTGAGATGAATGATGCCATAGCCGCACTTGATGGACAGGTATTGTTGGGTTTCTCCATTTCCAGGTTTTGCTGTTTCTTTTCTATCCAAGTAATATGATGATTAAAGCTCCTTATGATACTCATATCTGGTTTCTGACTTGCTTCGCAGAGTCTGGAAGGAAGGGCAATGAGAGTAAACGTTGCTGAGGAAAGACCAAGACGGTCATTTTGAACTTGTATTTCTACTGCTGGTGGTTTCTTCTTTTTCTTTTCTTTTCTTTTCTCTTTTTTTCATAGATTTCTTTAACTGGCTAGTTCTGGAGAAATTTTACGTTAGAAGAGATGAAAGAATTTCAGAAATTGTGTTAAAATATTCTCTACACGGTGTTGTTCGAGTGGGCAGTTGCTATGATACAAAAGTCAGGCATTCTCTTCCTGGTTTGAAAGGGTTTGCGAGGATTATTGGACCATTGCGATTAATAGAAAAGGGATGTATCTGTATTTCGCGAAGAATATAGGCGATTGACATTCAGCTAGTATAAGCCGATGTATTTTGCACAATGTAAGTACATAAAATTTCATCCATGTTCTTTACAAGTCCATTCCATCGACATAGGGAAAGAGGGAGTGTTTTTGACGCAAATTTAAGCAGAGTCGCATATTCTGTACAAGTACATAACATCTCACTTATACCTCATTATAAGAAACTACACTCAAAAGCCGCCTAATTGGGAATCACGACTTGTTAAAGGGACATAACGAACTGAAGTTTCACTCCGGACACAGATGGAACCATCATGCTTCTTGTCAACGACCTTCAAATCCTGAAATATATTGCCAACAGGAATCACCATTCGGCCGCCAGGCTTCAACTGCTCAATAAGTGCTGGCGGGATCTCGGCTGCTGCTGCCCCCACATGTATTGCATCATATGGCGCAAATTCTGCCCAACCTTGTCTTCCATCTGTATTAAACAGTGTAAACAATTAACACTTTGTAATTAGCATTTACACTTTAATCCCATGTCGAAAACTCAAGTGACAGAACCCAAACTGCTTTCGCCAAGCACACTAAATGAACTAAACTATGAATTCAAACTCCTACTGTTTTGCAAATATCAGATTAAAGAAGCTGATACACGACCCAGCAGCCATGAGCATCTCAATTAGTCCTCCATTTTCCCTTCTTTCTATTTTTCCTCCACTTTTCCAATATCAAAGATGTCCATGTTTATATGATCTAGTAAAGCCATATGCATTTTCGTGGTTCCTCCATTTTCCCTTCGTTTTATTTTCTCCCACTGTTTTTCAACGACATCCATTATGTTGCCTATGATGCGAATATCAAGTCATGGCTGCCACATAGATGTTGGATTTACTTAAAACTACTAGAAAACACTGACGGTCTTTTGACAGACAAAATAACATACCACCAACATGCACTGAGAGGGAACCTTCCTTTAATAATGGAGCTGCTGCACTTTTCTCAATATTCTCAACTGAAGAGGTAACTAGCTCAGGTATATGCTCCACACCAACAGCACGACCTTGAGGTCCAACCATCATCCCAAAGCATGCGGTCAAATAACCAGTTCCTATCACAGAAACCATCTCAAAAGCTTATGAATGTTCCTTTTTGCACACACAAAGAAAGTCTCTCGTAACATAACACGTAGAAAGCAAAATGGATAAGAAGTTTTTGAAGATCTTTGACCAAAACGAAAAGTAGAGTTTAGAAACAACTTATGTGAGTAAACTACAAGCTCATGCAAATAACTCTATCAGCCATATCCGCACCACGTGGCCTGCCAAACAAAAAACTTGAATTCACAATGAACTGCCCTTTATCCTTAAACAATAGCTCCTTTATATAACTGATTTTCTGCTTTCTTACCCAATGTTAACTATAGTACTCGTACATCGTAGTTAACAGTCAGTATGCACTCCACAGGGTAATACAGAGGAACAGCAAGAAGAAAAAGCACCTGAGCCAACATCTAATGCATGCATGCCAGGTTTCAAATTCTCCGCCAACAGCTCAAGACACATGGCGTGCATATGAGGCGCAGATATAGTGGCATTGTAGCCTATTGGCATGGGGCTATCAACATAAGCCTGGGTACCATCAGGAACGAATAAACCCCTATCTATCTCTTCCATGACTTGAGCAATCTTTTCTGATCTAATCATTCCATAGGTCTGCAAATGCTTCACCATCTCTTTGCTCTTGTTAACGCTAGTTCCACTCCAGAAGCGCTGAAAAAAAAAAAAATCAACCCAGCAAAATAGCAGCAACACAGAGTGTAATAGTTTAGTGCAATATAGAATACAACAATTATTACTAGTGCATAAACCTACAACCAAGTAAACCGTAGTTCAAAGACACCACCCCACTCAGAAACAGAAAACAACAAGCACGGATCAACCTCCATTTGGAGAAACCGAAACGCTCTCTGCGGCGTGGTACCTACATTCTGCAAGTCTGAAAGCATCAAGCATGTGCACAGTGGTGGCGTATTATTAGGAAAGAAGCAGTTAAGCCCATTAGAAATAGCCAACCACATACACAATCTCCAAACACGAGGACCCAAATTAACCTGAAAATAGAACACACCAAACAACCGAGGCAGAGCCAGAACTAAAAACTCCCAAACTCAAACCTAAATTAAACGAAGCCCATGGAATGAATTGTACAAGGCATAGGCTAAAGTAAGGAATTGAGGATGAGGGACGTTACCTCCATGCGGAAGAAGAGAGAGTTGCCTATGATGAGGCGGCAGAGGTCGGTAGGAATATTAAAAGAGGAGAAGTGGAGGGCGGCGGTGCGCGACGGAAAATGGTGGTGACTGCGAAGGAGAGAGCGAATGACGAAACGGTGACTAAAAGTCGTACAATTGCGGCAACCATACGCTATTACAGGGGACAGAGGTAGTTGTGGCATTTCTTTGTTTTTTGTTAAAATAAATTTTTATCTTTTAAAGTGTCTGGTTTATTCTTTTCCAACTCTCACAACTTCCATTACCTTCTACAGTCGCCCCCTAGAATGCCACGAATCCACCGTGATTATTATTCGCTTCACAGGTGTCGGCTTGCTAATGATCCACGGGTAGCGGCTCACTATTCACTTGCTCCATATTATCGTCAGTTGATATCAGGAAGTCGCATTTGTTCTAATAAATAACAATTTGTCCATTTTAATTATGGCTATTTTGCAATGAGCCGGGCCTGGCACTCCTTTTCTCTTGGGTCTTGGCCCGCCTGAGCCTTGACCTAAGGAGGCTTAATTACGACCGAATTATTATATTTAAAAAAAAGACAAAACGATATCGTTTGCTTTTAACAATCAAGCTTTTAAGAATGTAATTTTCAACTCGGCCGAGCCTTTTTGTTTTTCTCTAGAATGTAATTTTCTTTAATTCTCCTAAAATTAATATATAGTCTTTCACACAAGCATACCTTTAAGCTGTGGATCTCATCATTTCTATTTAAATTAGGCTCGGATCTCCGACAAGACCACGACTTGTGTTGTGTTGCTTTATGGAATTTCCTTCACATACAATCTCTTTTTAGATTGTATTCTAGGTCATATCTTTTGTTGTATTGACTCTATATGAGACATGTGCTAGCATATGATAGTAGGCTAATTTGTGTTTCTCGGATGAGTATGATTTTTTAAATTTTTTTTCTTAAAATGGTCTCAAATTCTTGAATAATATCATTCCAAGATTTATTTATCAAAATTATCTGAAAAATAAAAAACTATGTCAAATCAAGTAAGTACTTAAAAAATATATACATTTTTTATGCACATCATAACCTAATCAAAAGAGGCCACGACAATATTAAAGGTGGTTTGAAGCTCTAACAATATAGTCAAAGAGAGACTTCATCTACTAATGCTCAATTCCCATTAAGCAATTTAAACAAAGAGGCATTGGTATGGAAGTACTAATTTTATAGGAAGCACTAATTGGAATTGTTAATGGTATTTGAAATGAAGAAAACAATATGAGAACTTTTAAATTTGTCCAATTTTGAGGATTGAGGATTGAGAATTTAAGAATAGGTTGAAAACTTTCTTTTCCATAAGAAAGAAAGTAAGAACTTGGTGACTAATTACATCATGTTGGTTATATCTTCACTCTCCACAACTATTATACTTTTTAAACCCTAAACATCCCTAATTTGAAGCTCTCATTGACGATTAATTGTATTTTCTTCATTAAGGTTGTAATATTTTGATTGTAAACCTTAATATTGTCTATCATGTTGAGAAGTTAAACAATAATGAATGAAACTAGTAAATCCTTACATATTCTTGAGAAATAGTACATCACTTTAGCTTGTACTTAACATTGTAAGATGATGAACAAAACAAAAGGCACCTAACTCATTGAAGTTAAGAATAATGAAGGATCAAATAACACTGGCTAGGTTTAAGAAGGTAAGAAACTATCCCTTCCTATGTCAGAGTTTAGAGAATATCAACCATATTAGGAGGCTTTATAAATAGCTAAGGAATCAAAATAAAGTTTAAATGCTTGATTTAACAAGAGACATTACCTAGAAAGTAAGTCTTAAAAATCGTAATTTTGAAGAAAAAAACTTGAACCTTAAAGGCATTATAACTACTTAATGGCCAATTGTTTTAATCGGTACTACATATTAGCATAAAATTGTTGGTTAGTAATTATGAGATTAACAAGGCATCAAAATTTTAAGGAAAATAGTAAGGATAGTTTGTGTAGAAGAAACCAACCACCAGTTGATTTCAATAGCTAAGAGGGGGAAAAAAAGTATTTGCCTCTTATATCAACGAGACTACCTCTAAGATGAAATCAAAATCCTTTGCATGAAACACTATATAACATAGGTTACATAAAGAAATTTGACTAAATTTCAGTTTGATGTGAGGAATAGGTAAAAGCTGAAAAAAGAATCTCCAATTATAAAAGCGTCTATAGGACAACATCCAAAAAGGAGTTATGTCACAAATTCATTGATTTAGAGATGTTCATCATGTAGTTTTAAGAAAATAAAATTGGATAACCTATTGTAAAAGGAATTACTAATGTTAAAGAGTCATAAATCAGTAATTGAAAATCTTAATGTAATATGACATTTAAGCTACATGTTGACCCAAATAGAAGATAAATAGAAAATTAAAAGAATATTATTTAATTTTTAAAAAATAAAAAGAAAAAATAGGAATAAATTTCGAAGCTAAGGGTCATCTCAAGCAAATCAGGAAAGATATCTAAATAAGAGCTTTTAAAGGATGATTGAGACTAGGCTTCTATAATTAAATGATATAATTCTAAACCTTAACTCTTAAGGAAAACAATGTAAGAGGATTTATATTTTAGATCTCATATGGATTCTTATAATGAATCAAAATCATCTTGATAACAGTTATATTTAGATGAGAGAGAAGACTGGGAGGCTGATGCTAATAGGAGTTTTGACCTTTAAATGGAATGGGACTTTTTGGTGTGGTGTAGAAAGTAAGCCTTTTTTTATTTCCTCAATTCTTTTTCATGTATTTTTTTTCTTTATTTTGAGTTATACATAGTGTTTTAAGAGTTTCAAAAAAAATACTCTTCTCGTTTCTTTTAGGGAACTGAAGTGTGGGTTATGTCAGATATTTCTTGACAGTTTTTTTAAAGCCTAAGAAGCAATACCCATTAGATCATCTTTATCTCTATCATAAATTGTGATAATTTATGTTTTGAGCTAAATGAGGAGTTTTCTTATTTGTAAGTGAGGTGGTTGGAGGCAAGGAATGAGTTGAGTCGTGACTGACAAGACTACAAAAAAAATTCATAAAAGTAGGTGATAACCAGTTAATTCAATTTTTTTTTGTTTTTATCAACCAAATGTGCTTTCATAATCTTGTTGTCGTTTTTCATTCTTGGAAATAAGAAAGTAAATCACTTACAACCAAATAGTTTTGAATACTTAGTTTCATATTTGTGGTAATTTCAACAAAAACCACAAAAAATCAAAACCATATAAGCCCTAATATTTAAAAACCAAATGAAAATGAGTTTTTGGTAATTCAATTAAAAAAAGGAATTTGGGTGAAAAGACTATAAACTAAAAGGGATTTGATTGGATTTACAAAGAAAGCTATAATAGAATGATTTTAAATAGAAATGTATCTTGAAAAAAATGGATATTGGATAAAAATGAATGCATAATAGCTACTTACTATTATACATTGATGCTCACCAGCAAAAATCTCCAATGAGATGCAAGATTCGAATATGAAACCAAAAGATGAGCTTAAGATAGACCTTGAGTTGAATGTTAGCTATCTCATATGCATGAGGGAGACATGTGAGAACTAAGGACTTAATGTGTTCTTAAATAGAACGACTATGTCTAAAAGACTTGATACAGGTAAGTATTAGACTGGACCAGTGTACTATAGAAGGCTTTGAACTTGGATGGCATTATCAAAGGATAGAGATCAAGGGGATATCTTAAATAACGTGGCGGATAAGATTACAGTAGATATATATCAACTCTAAAAAATAAAGACCATATCAGAGGATCAGATATGAATGTATCTTTACTAATTAAATATAATCTCTTGTCATGTTAGTTAAGATGTAGCTAAATTCTATAAGATAAAATCCTATTTAGATGGAGTTGTCGTCCAACTAGTTGGTGTAATGTAATCTAATAAGGATAGAGGTGATCTAGTTAGTTTAGTTCAATTAAGATTCTAAATTGTAAAGCTAGAGGTGCTTATAAATAACTTATTTAAGCTTTGCTCCTCAACAAAGATGAGGGGAAGGAGAATACATTGAGAGAGTGCATTATTTTGTATACTTTGGGGAAGTAATAAAGGTTGGTTTTTATCATAACTCTTTTGTATTTTATTGTTACCTATGATTGTGCTTTCTTAGTATTCTTATTCGAGTGTGACATTTAAATATTGCGAGAATCATGAGGCATTTGAGAACAAGATTTTGCTCGTCAACAATCACATGAAAAAATTGAGTCTCACTTAAATAGACCTAAGAGAGATTATCATGTAGAGGTATAAGTGCAACTTGCGATATAAGTTTAATGTTTGGAAGATCTTTGTAACACCTAATATTATAAGTATTAAGTTTAATTTTTAAATATAGTTTTGAATATTCTAAATTGCTCATTTTTGTCAAATTATCTCAACTTTGATAAGTAGTTTGTATTCATTTTTATTAAATTAATATTGTTAAGTCCAATGTCTTGCTTTTGATATAAAAAAATAATTAAAATCTATTTGCTTAATTTTTTAAAATTAATGTTGTTTTCAATTATTCTCTCCTTTATATTAGTAATCACTATTTACTTTTTTAAATCTAATAATAAAATAGCACTTGGGGCTTTGGTCTACTCAAAACATGAAAGAATAATATAAATTCAAGAGTCTGCCTATGCAGCAAGTATGAATGTATTATTATCAAAATCATGTTATTTTCAAACTTAAAGAGTATTATAGTGCTATTGTCATCCAAATGAAGAAAGATATAAAAAAGAGTTATTAATTATAAATGGAGACTAAAGTTGAGCTAACGAATAGAGACAATAGTGTAGAGTTTTCTTTGTTAACCTATATAAAAAAAAAAACACAAAAGTGAAGATTTATATCTTAGTGATAAAAATCCAAAGCAATCAAATGAAAAAGTAGTTAATCGAGAAGTAACGATTAAAGAAAACAAACCATAGAAAAGGAAAGGGACTAGCTAATCATTATAATTAGGATCGTCAATAATTTACACTTTTTTACCTACATGTAGAAATATTATTATATAAATTGTACCTGATTATGTAATAGTTTTATCAAATGAATATTCAAGACACAATAATTAATAATTAAATATACCTTTATCATTGAAAATTTAGTCCTTAGAAATTCTTGCTTATATAATAAATCATCCTTTGATGTTCTTATTCCTAAACTAGAACTGAACCAAACACTTCTAGTGCAACAAAGATGTATAAATATAGATTTTCTCTATTATAAGGAGTAGTGAGGGCAGGTGGATTTTACAAGTAGTATTCAAATCATCAAATGATTGTTAATATTCATTATTTTATTTAAACATTAGTTTTGCCTTGGTATTTTAAAGAATGCAAGATACCTTTTAATTGATCTAAAAAGAAAACGAGATAAACTTTTTATTTTATTTATGAGGCCTTATGCTTTCTTTAAGATTTGTAGTGGTTTTATATCAATAACTACTCAAATCTTGTTGAGGTTGGACTTAATGCCTTTTTGGCTCACCATAAATCCTAAGAACTTTCGTATGGATATTCCAAACTTATACTTTTTAGGTTTAGTTTCATCCCATGCTTTTAAGTGTTTCAAAGCTTTTTTGTATGTTTGCTAAATGATCTCTCCTTGCTTTTACTTTAAAGACCATATATACCTTTATATATTTGTTAATCTTTTAATGAAACATAAAATTAACTACCCTTTGATAGCTAGTCCTTATATTTTTTAGTCTAAGTGGCATCATTTTGTAATAATATGTTCCGTTATGTGTAACAAATGCCTCTTTTCTTCATCATATTTACACATACAGATCTAGTTATAACTTGAGTAGGCGTCTGTGTAGTTTAACCATCACTGGCCTATTATGACATCTACAAGAATATCTTTCTTCAGAAATAGTTAACTATCCTTTGGAGAAACTCTGTTCAGATTTATAAAATCTATACACATATTCCACTTGTTCTTATACTTTTTAACTATTGCCATATTAACAAGCCAATTTGGATATACCACTTCCCTTATAAAACTTGCATTTAAAATTTTTTCACCTCTACCTATTCTACATATTGCTATTCTTTTTTTTCATCATAAGACTAGTATGGGGCCTAATATTCAATATGTAGGTTATTACATATGATTTAAATCCTTTCATATATGAAACAGACCATGCAAATACCTCTCACTCTTATTTTAATAAAGTCACCATTTTGGTTCACTACTAATTAATCCATACATGTTCCGACTTGCAATCCTTTATTATTATTTGAATCTTTGACTTAAACTTCTTAATTTTTTTTATAATTTGTCCTGGTTTTGTCTTCAGTAAGCTTGGCTTCCTTTTTTTTCAGCTTGGGTTCCATTTTTTTCACATTAATCTAATAGGGTGGATTTTTCTTCTTTAATGAAACCATTTAGCATTGTCTTGCCATTTAGTAGTTCTCCAAGACTTCCAATGTAACTTTCTCTATTGGAAACTTTATTAGCAGTTAGAATGGTGACATGATGGTTCTTACTGTATATAATATATGTTTACTAAAAATAGTGCTATATATAGTAGGTCTATGTATGATATGAGACTATCATCTTGGTTGTCTTTTCAAGGTATTCTCCATCTATAATAAGAAGATCTATTTTCCCTTCAGGGAAGACTTGATCTCCTTTAAATTTGAACAAAGGAAAAGAATGTAGATATAGCTATCATTTTGAGTCCTATAGCCTTAAAGACCTTGTAGAAAAGGATGTTGACATAACTATCATTATCGACTAGGATTTATTTCACTTAAAGTTTATGATATTTGCTTTGATGACTATTATATCTTTATAAGAATTACATAGGTTTGACCCTTCCTATTTTTCAAATACAATTTGTCTCCCTATTCACCATCTTTTGATATTAGCATTATTATGGCATTTATTTGGGTGAATTGGGCAGACCTCTTTAACTGAGATCAATTGCAGCTACTATCTCCACTAGCAATCATATTAATGACTAGTATAAGTACTTTGTTTCTTCAACTCTAGTTTGCACACCATGAGATACACCTAAGTATGGTTTGATCTTGTCCAAGTGATAAACATCTTTATAGGGCAACACTTTTTTGTTTCCTTAGAAATTGTTCCAAATGTCCTAGTTGTAGTTCATTGACAATACATCTAAGGTTTTTGCATTCTTCAGTGTCATGGCCACAGTCTCATAGAATTTGCACTAATTTTCTATTAATCACCTTCCTGGTGGCATTGACCAAGGAAGGTTTCACTAGATCTTGTTCTTTTATGAAATTTAAAATGTAATTCATAAATGTGCTTAATATAGAAAACTTCACTTTCGCTCTTCCTCTAGACTTACCATTTTTTTTGGGTGCTCAATATTCTTGTGTCCTTTTAGTAAAACCTATTATATTGTTTTTCTTCTGTGTGCAACGGATATTGCTCACATCTGTGATGGTGTCTATGTTGTAGAGACTTGTTTGAGCATTCTATATACAATTAAACCTTCTTTAGGTTAATGTACTTTCTAATTCTCTTAAACTTCTTTAAACGTATGCACTTTATCCATATGTATACTAGTTTTTAAGGGTTGGTGCCTTTTTAACCATTTCTTAAAAGTAAATGCAACAATAGAGGTGTTAAAAATGTTAAATACTTGTGTAACTTCTATGAATTGTGTAACACCCCAACTCCCCTGGTGCCCAAACCCGACATCATGGGTGATATTCGAGTCGGTGCTCCGTGAGGGTGGTGTGCTAAAGCACTCAATCATTCAAAAATCGGTATAAAAT
>JANITX010000007.1:65582327-65603408 GCA_027564395.1 Erythroxylum ulei
CTGTTGAAGAAGTAAATTTGATTTAAGTAAACAAATCATTGAGAAAATAAATCCTTTGTAGAAAGTCTGTATTTTCACACATTCTCAGAGATTATTTTTGTCGAGATTAATTTTAGATATTGTCTTGATACGTGTGTGTGTTACCTTCACGAAACAAAGAAGGGAAAAGTCCATCAGGCGAGATAACAATTGGACCATCAGGTAAAGTCTTCCCATCCTGTAAATTAAAAATCATTACATTGATTGAGAAAGGCAGAAACATGGTAGTGCTCATAGATATCCTCAATTTTCCAGGTTAGCATGTGGAATTGTTAAGAAAGAAACTCAGCCCCCCTAATTTCATGTTCAAGTGAGTTAAGCCTATTATGCAAGATTACTTAGCTTAATGGTTTGCAAAGTGTAGCAAACCTCAATGAGAGTATCACGTCTTTTTAGTTCTTCTTCAAGTTTCTTGGTTACTGCTGAAGTATCTCCGTCCCAATGTCCCTTGGGAAATGAAGTTCTAGAAGATGAATCTGAACTAACATTTGAGTTTCTTGACCAGAGGCTTCACCGAGTTAAACTTCCAAGCTTTTAATCTTGGCCTACAACAGAAAGTGAAGGCCAGCGTAATGATTAAAACATGAATACAAATTCAATGACTAGTAGAACAATATCAGAGGAATGTGATTTTATCTAGGAAAGGAGGGTCATAGCTTCCCTGGAATAAGTGATAGAAAAGGCGGCCAAGACAATGATTCTGAAAGGTATTGAACATGGTAGAGCTTTGAAATCAAGAATATATGATTTCAAAGTGAAAATGCCTGCTCTGTCCAATGATGATAATGCTTCCAAAGCATTTTACACCGGACACACAATAAACAACTATTCAAGAAGTTGTTAAGTGATTCACAGTCCATATATATGCAATGGATGAACTCTATACTCATTGGTAGGCAACATAACATCAGAACCTCACAAATATTCATATGACTCCCATGCTTCAATTAATCCAAACCAATAATTGGCATTACCAATTTATTCCCATGTTTCTACCATTTTCATGCCAACAACATTCAACTGAAACATTACTCATTCTTCTGCATCATTTTTCCTACTTTCCAAACACAAGGTATAGGACTTAGACAACACATAGACATAAACCAAAAAAGAGAAGTCAATGACCACATATGATTAGCATTCATCTAATATCCATTGGTTAAACCCAAAAAAGAAAATCTTAAATTGTAACCTGCAATGTGAACAACCTATCCTCGAACTGGACTTCTTTCGTTAAGAAACCAGCGCCAATAGTTGCCTTGTATTGATTATTGAACTTTCGATTCACATACCTAGGAACGAAGAACTCAGGTGCGGCGTCGTTTGGGTCAGGTCTCTGTTCCTCCAGTCTCCTTACATGCGGTGTCCCTTCGCGTGCGTCCAGTCTCCTTTGCAGCTACTCTCTCCCACGTGCGTTAAAATCCTGGAGTGTCGCCTGCGTCTAGTCTCTCGCGTCATGCCTTCTACGCAGCTGCATGCCTCTCCCACTTGTTGCCGCGTCTCCCCTCTATTGCCGCTAGTCCCATTTATCTCCCCAAATTAAAAACCTAAAACGTTAAAATGTTTTTCTTTTCCTCCTTATCACCGCTACTCTCTATTTCTATTCCTTTTAAAATCTTGGCCCACTTCACTCATCATCATCATACCCCAAAATCTCGCATTGAAGCGGGGTCTGGGGGGCCTGATAGTATGCAATTTTATCCCTACATAGTAGAGAGGTTGTTTCTAGTAGACCCACATGTAGATGTGACAATAAAAGAATGATGCAGGTTAAAGAGTAAATAAGTAAAAATTGGCATTCTAAATACTTATAAATACATAAATAAATAAAATTAAGATATAATCAAATGATAAAATATAATCAAAGGATATACTTGATGGTGTCCAGATCTACCAGTAGCTAATAAGCTGATTATTTTACAATATGATCAATATGGATAAATGATTTTAGATCAATCAACACGGAAAAAGGCCCCATCAGAAACAAATACAACATTAGATATATACAAACATACACACAGTGAATCAATAAAAAAATGAAAATCTTAAATTTGCTTTTAAGTTATTTCTATTCCACTACTAAGACACACAAAAAAGGAAGAGCTCTTAAAGGAAAAAAGGTAAAGTAAAAGTGGTGAAGAAATTATTATATATCAGGGATAACAGATTCATAAGGGAAGAAGGAACTAGAAACTGTTCCTCTACCCAAACACTTTATTTGTCTAGTAAACCCAAAATCCCAATATTTTTGCTATCAACGATCCTAAAAAAATCATCTACCAACAACCAGAACAAAAAGATCTCACAAAACTTCAAACAGACAATTCAATACTAATAATAAGCCATCGATATAAGACAAATGAACTCAATCCATTCCTGATCAATGATCCCAATTCATTGTAAAACTCATAACCAACAAAAGCATATGCAAAATAACAACATCAAAGAATCATATGTCCAAGACATTCGAATTAAATTTAGACCCTAAACTAAACAAGGGCAGAAAGAGGATCAGAATATTTGAACTCAATGCATCACCACCACACTTGTAAACATACAGGACAATTGAATAGCCATCATTATAACATTTTCACCTAGCATTAAAGTTAGAGCGTTTGAAAGGAATTCTCCAGGTTTTTAACTTAAGCGAAATTCGTCAAAAGCCTAAATACCCAGTTGTTAAAGAAGCATCGAAACAAATTAAAGAAAACATCAAACACAACCAAACGCAAATTGGGTCAACCCACGAAATTTCAAACACAAAAGCATCTCATTGAAGAATTCAAAAGACTACCCAATTGAGCAAATATATATGGCTACCAAAATTGAAAAGAAGATAAAAAGCATCATCTTGTTATCTAAGATAGCAAAAATGTTGTCAAATGATCTAACAAAGCAAAGATAATCTCAGATGTTGAATGTTTGAAATTAAGCAGTATCTGACCTAAAAGTACTGCAACAATTTTGCATATAAATAAGTGGAATATGTAAAAAGATGACATATCCAAAATACTGACTTCCATGTGACTTCCTCTCAACTTTGTTTCAGTTGTTACCGATTGGAGCTATAAATCCAGTGATTGGAACTGCAACATCTGAATTCAACACAGGGTATGTCGCTCACCCTTAAATTGTCTCTCTGCAATCCCACTTCAGTGACTCCTATTTACTACCATTTCCCTGAGCTATACTGCATCCCTATTATATGTTAATGACTATTCCACAAGCATTCCATACAGTGTGTTTCGTAGCATCTCTCTCTCTCTCTTGTCATTGACTTTTGCACCTTTTAGCCTCTGAATATAGAGAAATCGACCAGGAATAACAATATATTGATGACCCCCCAACCATAACAACAGCAAAAACCTCCTCACGCTTGGGCTCCTCCTTTGAAACTTCAACAGTCTGTGCTGCCTCCGGCTTCGGTTCCACTTTGGCCGTAACCACCGTTGTCGCGGCATCTGTTTCAACGATGATCGCTTCTGACTCGGAGAATTTAGAAGGTTGAAAAAATGAAGGTCTTGTGGATGGAAAATGACAAGGGCTGAAATTAAGGGATCTGGAGAGAGAACCAAAATCGGGTTTGGAGAGTGAAAAAGGTTTGACAACAGAAAATGGGCCCCTTTGGGAAGAGAGTTGGCATTGAGCGGTGAGAGATTTGGAGAGAGCAAGTATTGTAGTTGAAGATGAGGTAGAAGCCATTATGAAGCTCAGTCTCGTCTTTCTGGTTTACTCTTATTAAAACCTCACCACTCTTGCAAACGTAGCACAAATTTGTTTGCTTCCTTCCTTCTGTTGTCGTTTCCTACTTATATTACCTGCATTTTGGGCCTTTTGCTGATGGTGTTTTTGGGTCCGCCGTCATTTTGCTCTGTTTTACCTTGCTTTCACTTTTAATTTCACTTAGACCATGCAAAATTATAGACGTCTTGTGAATAAATTTTTGGGTCTAATTTGAAACGAAACTCATGCTTTTTACGAAAAAACAAGAAAAATAAAATAAATAAAAAACTCAATAAAAATAAATAAATTAACCTAAAAATGTTATTAAAATGAATGAATGGATATTGATACTATAAGTACTAGAGAAGATGACGAAACTAATTGTGATGAAGATACTTTTATGAATGATGATGAAATAAATTCAATAAGTGAAGATGAGGAAGGTGATGATGACAATGATTGAGCATTAACAAGAACTTTGTTTTTAATTTTCAATAGGTTAAGACTTTTGCTTAGTATTTTGGAACACGATTTTTATTATATTTCAACATTTAATTATTTTGATTTTTTTGATAAAATTTCAAAGTTAAGTATACCAAATATCTATGATAGTTCGGTTGTTGTAACAATAATAAGTAGACACTAACTAATTGAATTTTTATTGACAAAAGTTGTCGTCATAATAAGTACATAGGCTTTTAATAACAAAGCTTAGTGATAAAAGAAAATTTGACGATATTAATGTATTAATAGTGACAATTTAATTGTGAAGGCACTAAATTGTCACAATTCTTATTACATTAGTGACATAAAAAATCATCACAATTAATCTAAATATTAATATCAATCAATTGTTTTATCACAACAAACCTCGTATCTGTGACGAAATAATACTTAGACACATAAAAATTGTCACTAAATTACCAATAATAGTGACCATAGTTATAGTTTGGTGCTTGTGACAATATAAAGTAGACACTAATTAATTGAATATTTATTGACAAAAGTTTTCGCCACAATAAGTAAAGTATTGTGTGACGATAAATCGTTTCGTCATAACAAGAAAAAAATATTAGTGACTAAACTATGTTTTGTTACAACAAATAGAAAATAGTAGTTACCAACATATGTTTTGTCACAATTACAATTAATTCCCGCCAAAATTATTTTGGTGTCAAATTTCATAATCTTTTGGTAACAAAACTTAGTGATAAAATAAATTTTAACACTGTTAATATATTAATAGTGACAATTTAATTGTGAAAGATACTAAATTGCCACAATTACCAACATATTAGTGACAAAAATATAAATCATCACAGATATCAAAACAATAGTGTTAATCAATTGTCTTGGCACTAAAAAATATTGTATTTGTAACGAAAAAATTGTTAGTCACAAAAACATTGTCACTAAATTACGAATAGTTGTGATCGTAGTTATAGTTCAGTTATTGTGACAATATGAAGTAGACACTAATTAATTGAATATTTATTCACAAAATTTTTTGTTACAATAAGTAAAATATTGTGTGACGATTAACTGTTTCGTAACAAAAATAACAAAATATTTGTGACCAAACTATGTTTTGTCACAAGAAATAGAAAATATTAGCTACTAACATATGTTTTGTCACAATTACAATTTATTCCCACCAAAATCATTTTGGCGCCAAATTGCATAGGCCTTTAATGACAAAATTTAGTGATAAAAGAAAAGTTGTCACTATTAATATATTAATATTGACAACTTAATTGTGAATGATAGTAAATTGTCACAATTACTATTGTATTAGTGACAAAAAAATAAATCATCACAGTTAATCCAAACAATAGTGTTAATCCATTGTTATGTCACAAAAAACCTCGTATTTATGACGAAATAATAGTTAGTCACAAAATAATTGTCACTAAATGTCTTAACTCTTATAGTGCAACAAGAAACAACATACTTCATAGCCATTGAAACCAAAGTAACCCCACCACTTTTGTCGTAAACAATCATACCACACCATTTATTACTGCACTAGCAAGCTTATCCTTAGTAAAACCAAAAATCACAACGCAAAAGCCCCTAAACCACTAACAAAATCATCCAAAAGAAGAATCAAGAAACAATCATTATGGTCTCTTAACCTTGTCTTCTCCTCTATTTTTGTATGTTGTAATTTAATGCAAAACATATCCTTATTGATAGGATATAATAAGGATAAAGTGGCTAGTTGTTATAGGTCTCAAATATACACTTATAAATATGCTTTTAAACCATCCTTGAAGAGTAATATTAAGAAAAATGAGACATAGGTTACAAGATTCATGTACATAAAATATATGTTCTTTTATAGGTCTGGTTTAATCAATATGGTTAGAGGTACATAATCTAATTTTTGTGTTAAAGTTATTTATTATTTTTGATAAATATTATTTGTGGAAACTTGTAGTATAAATTTTTATTTCTTTATGTTGGATTCTGATTCATCCTTCTAGTTCTTCTTATAAGTCGTTATCCAGTATATAGTTTATTCTCTATGAATTGATATGTAAAACCTTGTAAGTTTTTATTCTTCATTATGCTTTTGTTCCTTTCTTTGCTAGCCTCCCTGTAGTCTCTTCTTTCCAATTTCATATATTTATGATCATTCCCCTTTCCTTCCATCAGCTCTCTTATCATTAGGGTCATAATAACTTCATAGATTCTACTATAAATCTTCTAGATCTACGCACTTTGGTGCCCTGATATAGACTTCTTGAAAATTTCTTTGCTTTTTTTTTTTTGCTTAGAATCTAATAAACGTTGACTTGGCCTTAACCCATTTACAATGGCTGTCGCGGCAACCTCCATATGTAAGTTTAGGATTTGGGTGGCCTTTAAGTTGAAATATTATAAGCAATCTTTAGGACTTTCTTGCAACTCTAATTAATGGATATTATATAGGCTAAATCTTTTGGCCTTTGCTTGTTACTTGTGAAATGTGAGATAATTCTCACAGTTAACTGCTAAAACGTGAACAAATATTGTTTATTTATATATATTGTTCACATATACAAAAATTAGTTACTTTGTTATTAGCTAGTTACTAGAGAATAGTTATAGAAGGTTTTCTGTGTATAGTTTTACATGACTGCAACGAGTATAAGAGATTTTTCAGAGCTTAAATTTGTTCATGGTATCGGGCAATGTTTTTAATCCAAAATTAAGCTTATTAACTTCTTTTACTTTCTGCAAACTTTCTTCATCAAAATATAGAGAGGAAGAAGCTTTCGGTTCAAGGTCACGAGCTAAAAGGGAATGTAGAATGGAGAACTTAGTTAATCAAAGTACAAACGATCTACGGATTCTACAAGGATCAAATCATCTTGGAATGATATTAGTAACAATTATAAAGACAAGTAACAATTATCTTTCATGGAGTCGTGCTATGAATTTAGCTCTCAAGGTAAACATGAAGTTAGATTTTATAGATGGAAAATATAAAATACCAAATGAAAGTTCATCAGTTTTATGATTTATGGAGTAAAGTTGATAAAAAGATACTAAATTCAATTTCTAAAGATATCATTGATGCTTATTTGTACGCTTTAAGTGCTTTTAAGCTTTGAAAAGAATTAGAGAAGTTCTATGGGGAATGTAATGGTACTCTTCTTTATCAGTTACAAAGAGAAATAAGTACAATTATGTAAAAAAAAAGATTGTTGTTAGTTATTTTACAAGATTGAAGAAGCTCTAGGATGAGTTAGGATGTCTGATGGCAATAACGAGGTGCTTATGTGGCCATTGCCTTAATGGTAATAGAAAGGAGGAGATAAACTCAAGTAATAATTTGATACAATTTCTAATGAGTTTAAATGACAATTATGATCAAGTCAAGAATCATATTTTGGTGATGGATCCACTACTGAATATTGACAAAGCTTATTCAATAATCTTAAAGTGGAGAGAAAAAAGAAATAAATGTGGCAATTTTTGACAACAACAACAACAACAATAGTGCAATGTTAGTTAAAGGAGAAATGAATAAGACAGATAAATCAAGGAAAGGAATTCCTAGAAGTAGAGACATAATGGATAAATCTAAGTTGAAACATGACTTCTGTAAAATGGAAGGGCATACTAAAGATACATGTTTATAGATACATGGATATCTAAATCGGTATAATGAATTAATAGAGAAAAGATAAAAAGCATGGAAGAAAAATGTGGTGAATATGGTAGAAAGTGAGAAAGTAGGAAAAATGGATATGGAGTCAATTAACAAAAATACAAATGATTGGCATCTAAGTATTTCTAGTATGATTCAACAGGAGGTTGAAAGATTTATGATAGGAAAAGCAAAGTCATGAGTAAATAGAGGACACAGTACAAATTTTGCATATTTCAAAGAGTTTGTGAGTACTATAACACACAAATCTCTTGGTTCTCTTGAATTAATTGGAAACGAATCTTGGATAATAAACACTGGATCTTCGAATCATATGTGTATATATGTTAAGAAAATGAAAACCATAACTCTAACCAATTAGCCAATTTCATTTTCCTTTCTAGATGGAACGATTAAGTTTGTTCACCATACAAGTGATATAAACTTGACAAACATAATAACCTTTACCGAAGCCTTACATATACCTAGCTTTCTATTCAACGTGCTATCTGTAACAACTTAACCATTATAACACATATAAAATTCACCTTTTATCCATCTTCTTGTCTTATATAGGACCTGAAGATTGATGAAACACTAGTAGTTGGCAAAATAGTCGGCAAATTGTATATACTTGATCCCTCTTCATTTGATTAACACATCATGGACTCTCAAGTTGCCAAAGCCAATTGTTTTCCTTAATCTTTCGTAAATAAAGTGTCTATCATAAATGGTGCAATATGACACAATAGATTTAGTCATCTTTCTAATATTGTAATTTCTCACGTTTGTTCTATGAATAAAATCCATCTTAACTACCCATATTTTTGTGATATATGTCCTATGGCAGAAATGCAGAGAAATACTTTACCTACTAATGATATACATATAACCAGGTGTTTTGAACTTACTCATGTGGATTTATAAGGTCCACATTACACTTCTAACCTAAATGGTTCAAAATTCTTCATCATTATTGATGATGATTTTAGCAGATGTACATGGAAATATCTGCTAAAATATAAATCTCAAAATACACAAAGTGACAACAGATCATAATTTTTAAGTCAAGATTGTCTTTTATTTTTATCCAACAATGGAATTTTGCTTCAATAATATTGTATTCATACCCGTCAACAAAATGGAGTGGTAGAGAGAAAACAAAAATATTTGTTACAGGTTACAAAAGCCTTGCTGTTTCAATCACATTTTCCAAATGGATTTCTGGGAGACTCTATCCTTATTGCGACTTTTATAATAAATCATTTACCATCTATTAAACTATCTTGGAAAACCCCATATGAAATTCATTTTCATAAACAACCATCTTATGAACACCTTCGAAGTTTTGGATATCTATGTTTTGTTGCAAATACTAAACACGAGAAAAGTAAATTTTATACCAAAGCATATCAGTGTGTTTTTATTAGATATAGCTATAGACATAAGGAGTCTAAAATTTATGATATTAAAAACAATAAATTTCTTATTTTTAGAGACGTTCAGTTTCATAAAAATATTTTCCCTTACCATAAACTACAAGAACCAATAGAAAGTACTCATTTATCGAAACCTTTTAATTTACCTAAACCTGATGAGTTATTTCCTTGTACCTATTCAAATGATTTTCAAACATACACACATTTTTTTAAACCATCAGATCAACCTAAACTAGTATAAGAACAACCAATAACCCAAACACATGAACCACTATTGTTGTTAATTGAAGAGTTACGGTTAAAGAAAAGTGCTAGAGTCAGAAAAGCACTTAAGTGGTTGAATGATTTTGTTTCCAATAATGTATAATCTTCTCCTTTGTTTACCAACAGCACAAACCTCACACTAAGTACATTTCCTTACCATAAATCACCTAAATGTTTTGCATCTTACATTTCATTTTTAGCTGCAGTGTCTAACATTCAAAAACCATTTTCTTTTAATCAAGCTAGGCTTAAAAAGGAGTGGGTAAATGCGATGAATGTAGAATTAAATGCACTTAAAAGCATTAAGATATGGGAGCTAATAGAATTACCACTAGGAAAAAAGGCTATGGGATCAAAATGGGTATGTAAAGTGAAAATGAAACTTGATGGAACAATTGACTGATACAAAGCAAGGTTAGTTGCCAAAGGATATAACCAGGTTGAGGGGATCGATTTCATGGACAGTTTTTCGCCTGTTGTAAAGGTAATAATAGTCCACATTTTCTTAGTAATTGTAGCTACTTATTCATAGCCACTTCATCAACTAGATACCAACAATGCTTTTATTCTTGGATATCTAGACGAAGAAGTATACATGATACCTCCTGAAGAGTATGCTAAAGCTTAAAAACATCAAGTTTGCAAGTTGATCAGATTGTTGTATTGCTTAAAGTAAGCATAATGATAGTGGAATAAAGGACTTACAACAAAATTACAACAACTTGGCTTCGTTCAATCTTTGAATGATCATTGTTTATATATATATATATAATAAACTCCTATTTCTTGAGCTTAATTATTTATGTTGATGATGTTCTTCTTACAAGATCTTTAGAGTTAGAAATATAAAAGGTAAAGCAATTTTTGTGTGAATAGTTTAGTATAAATAATTTAGGTTATGCTAAATATTTTCTAGGATTGTAGATTGCAAGGTCTATGGATGTTCTTTATATTAATTAAAGAAAGTATGCTCTGGATATTCTAAATGATGTTGGTTTACTTGGCTCCAAATTAGCAACTATGCCATTACCAAAAGGGTTGCAAAAAGCGGAGAATTATTAAAGGATCCGAAGGAATATAGGCAGTTGGTGGGAAGATTACTGTATTTGCTATTTTCACATCCTAATCTTTCGTATGTAGTTCAACAGTTTGGTCAATTTGTTCATGCTCCTAGATCATCATAATGGGATGCAGTTATGCATGTCTTGGTTTCTATCAAGGGTTGTTTCTTCCACGATAAATTGTTGGAAAGACTAATTTTCTCTTCCAAAAATTCGTTTGAAATTGAGACTTATTCTGATGCAAATTGGGCGTCATGTCTTGATACTATAAGATTTTTAATTGGATGTTTTTTTTCTTTAAGATTCACCAATATCATATAAAACTAAGAAGAAAAATGTAGAAAGTTCCCCCTCTATGGATTGAAGAAGGCTCCTTCAGCTCACAACCTGTCGAGCTTCAATTCTGCTGATGCAAATCGTCAAGCACTTGGTGTGCTCTGTTCACGTCTGCTCTCAACACAAGAAAAATGCTGCAACTTCTGTCTCCTCTGTCTCGTGATCTGAATGTATGATGCTCCTTCTAAATTGTAGCTTAAGTCTCTCACAAATCAGTGTATGTAAGGTGTTTGGTTTTGTGTGTAATGAAAAGAATGAAGCTTTACTGTTGTATTCGAATAAAACAGTGAAATTCTGGTTTTTGCAACTTCTAAATGTGTAATGACTACTTCAGCTACTCACTCCGCAATGTTGCTGTAACTTCTGGAATTCAAAGCAAAAAAATGACACTGCATACTAAACAAATGAACTGAAATGATGATTGTGTGTTTGATGAATTTGGTTTCACTATAACTAACTTCAGGTTTTGCAAAGAAACTACTACTGCTACTGGAAATCAAAGAAAAGACATAACAAGCAAATTGAAAACTTGAATGGTAATGTTGTATTGAGAGTTTTTTGGTTTTTCCCTTATACATCCGAAAGTGAAAGAAAATGGAGCTTTATAATTAGCTCATACATGTTCTGATACATTTTGAACCTTAACTGAAAAATAAAGTCTTGGACTGATGAATAAACTAGACTAGTACATCCATTTCCTGATTTGGCAAGACACAAAAGTAACTTCATTTGTCTTTAGCCTAACTAAAACCAACATTTGCAAAAAAGCTGAAAGTTCAACAGCATAAACAGTAATACTTTTACAGTAACTTGATTCTCCAGCACCAGAAACTGACATGCAAATCCTATTGTCAGTTGTGGATTAATATTCTTCAGCTTCATGCATTTGATTAACACTAAACTTGATTTTGCTAATTAAACATCTTTAAATTTGCTTCAACCTTCTGCTGTTTTTTTACATCTGCATTTCTGGTTACTTCCTAGTTACTTAATCCTTCAAATAACTGCCAAGTAACTGAATTTAATTTTCAACCTTTGATGTGCATCCGATCATTTGCTTCTTCCCTTTTCCTTTTTCTTCTTTGCCTTGAGCTTTATCTATCTAACTTGTGTCTTCACTACTTTGATCCATACATTGTTGAATTATGCTTAGGATCATCAACTCCAATTTCCTTTTGCACTTCAACTTATTTGGTTTTCCCTTCATCTTTCTTTTCTTCACTTCCACTGTCATTGCAAGCTCCTCCACTAATTTCAACAATTCAGGCTGCTCAAGACAACTCAATTCAACAAGTTCCAGTGGCTCCTCCACCAGCATTCTTACAAGATGAAACAGTCGGTTGGTTCTTGTAAGTGAGCTTTACATCTTCCAAATTAAGGCCAGTACACGGATACTTTGTACTGCAATCAAATTTCACAGCAACTTCTGTTGCTGATGTTCCATGGATATCTTGGTATGTGACATCACTGATTTTAATTCCAGAAGCCTACTCGATTGAAAAAACACAACATAAATATAACAAGATAACTTCACCAGCTACCTAGTCAAAATGTTTCTAAATTGCAATCTGGACAGTGACAGATTGGCTAGTTACAGAAGAGAACCTACCTGACCAGGGCAATTTTGGTTGTTGGGGCAGTAGTTTTGGTCGATAATAGTGGGATTCTGGACGTTGTTCATCAGAATATGTTGGAAAACTATGTTCCTGGCAAAACCGCTGCTTTGTCTCGCCCATGACTTAATTCTTGCCCCATTTTGAGTACCAGAAAATGTAACGGATTTAACTGTCACATTTTATACACCAGCCTCCTTAAGTTCCTTCCCCAAACTCCCAATACTGCATCAACCGCATATGCTTAACTTATTAGCTACGCGTTCAACAATACTAAGTATACTACAAAAGGGTTACAGATACATTTCTTTGGTTGTGTTTTCTATACCTGATTCTATGTCCAGGGCCACATGCAACATTTTCAATCCAAAGGTTGGTTGTACCTGGACCAATGGAGACACAGTCATCGCCAGTGCCTATTTTGGAGCTCAAAATTGTGACACTAGTCGACTTTTCGACATGAATACCACCAGTGTTCAAGCTGTTGCCGGAGGCAAAGACCTTAACTCCTTGAATTTTGACTCGGTGGCTGTTATATATGGCTATGTGGAATATTTGGCTATTTAGAGATGCCAATCCACTAATCATAATGTTGTTAGAATTGGAGAATTGTAGACTCTGCACAAAAGCAAGAAACAGTTACATTTATACACGATTGATTTTTATCCACTAAAATTACATAACAATAACTAACAAGCTTCGACTAAGGTTTTGCACTTCTTCACATACCGTGGCACCAGTGGGACAACTCTTTCCTGAGGCCTTACATGCCTATAAGTCGGCACCTTGTCCATCAAGCACTTCGCCAGAGAGGGTAACCCCATTAACCTGCTCAAACAACACCCAGTTTCCGGCATTCCCCATAACCTCATAGTTTGATGGAGCCACAAGAGTGCCATCTATACAAACAGTGATTGCATTGTTCTTGCATGGTCCCTAAAACTTTACATTTCGAAGAGCAAACCTTCCCGCTGGAGCATAAATGGTTGCTGAGGAGCTACAGGCTTGGTTCCAAGCAACAACAAAGGCCTTGGCTGAGTCTGTTGTACCATCAGGTTTAGCACCATAACTTAACACATTATACTGATAAGCAGTTGCTAAAGATGATGATGCAGTGAAGGAAATGATGACAAATAGAAGTGTAACAATTGAAAACTGATAATTCAGTGAGTTTGCCATTCCCTTCTTGTTTCTGCAAGTAAAAAGGGAGAATCAGATATGGGGAGACGAGAGGCTTAAGAGACATTGGGAATTAGAAGAATGCGTTGCTGGAACTTATAGACTACTAAAGGGGTATTTATAGCTTCTAAACTAGTATGTTAGTTGTTGGTTGGAAATGGATAAAAAGCAGCGCCTAAATGTAACGTGGGTTATTAGTATTTTTGTGGTTTACTTTTCCTCTTTGTACAGTGCTCTCTTTGAATGCCTTTCAATGGCGCTTGCACGTGAAGAATGTTGCGGAATAGGAACTTAGACTATAAGATTTTTCCACCTTTTACACATCTTTTTCTAACAACATTCCCAGATAGGACTACATGCACGGGTATATAGGTAGTTTGCTTGAATTCTTTCCTTTTTTTTGAATTTAAAAGCTAAAAGAGACGAACAATCCGCCATTAAGGTGACACAGCAATCATGCATGATATAGGAAGCTGCCACCCTGCCCACAGAACCTGGACCTTTTCTTTTCCTGTTATGATATAACAATCTGTTTGCTCAAAGAACAAGATCAATGCTTCTGTTTTCGATAATGATGGTAGTTATCTAGCTTACCATCTAATACAGCTTGGAAAAGTAGATACATTTTTGATATCTGTAAATTAAAAAAAGTTAAAGATTATGTTAAATATGAAGAAAAAGAAATTCATTATCGAAGAGCAATTGGAATTCGAATAGTCCTTCAAGGACTAGAAGCTAGCTTCAAAAAAGGATTTCAGACATGTGGAGGACAAAGGATACATTCATCAGTTATGATATCACCGGCCAAAACCACACCGATAGCGGCTCATAACTTCCTACTAACAAAGATGAAGTTACTGGAAACAGGAGTAATAAGATCAAGCTCTCAAGCTCAAATCAAGATTTGTCAACTTCAACGACATCCCAAAAATACGTGTCCCGTATGCACTCAGAAGATGCCAAATCAACAACAACCAGTACAAAAGGAAGAAGATATTGATTAAAACTCATCAGATATGTAATCAAGAAGTTCGTAGAATATATTACGTGTACTCATCAGCTATGTAGCATAGGTTGCGTGTCTGTTAAAACTATCGTCAATAAGTTATACGTGTCTCATAAATGGGTCCCATGTACAAATATCTTTTGTCTTTTAAGTAGATGTGTCCGATGTAAATAGTAGTACTACTGTTATAAATATGTAAGATAGCAGAACAAAGGGGATCATCGAAAAAATCAAGAAAACCTTCTTTTGTGTACACTATGCTACATAAATAAAAATACTTCTTTTCATTCTATGCCACACAGAAACACCTAGAGTAATAGCCTTCCTTCAAACTTCCTTAACTATTTTCTCACGCCTTGAGGTAGGAAACGAAACAAGGCTGTGTTGAGTATTGCTGAAGGAACTACAGAAGAGTTAACTTGGTTCTAAGTTCAAGAATTAAGGTTGGGGCTAAAACGTTCGGTAAAAGCTTCGTGGTATGACCCGGCAATATTTTGGTCAAACCAAAACTAGGTAAGAAAGCGTGTTGGACCTATTTCTCTATGCTTGATTTGTGTTTGCATAGAATGGATTTAAGGAATTTTCTACATCCACCTATGAATGTTGAAGCCTATGGAGAACATTTGGTTCGATTAGATTTAGGTTCAAAAGATAGTATTAACACCTTGATAAATGAGTTAAGATTATACTATGCTGCGGAACTGGAAAATAACAAAGATATCCAGACAAGAAGACCTGAGTATAAAGCAATTATGTATTTCATGTCCAAACAAATCCAACTACTGGAATACATTCGGAATTCTCGATATGAGACTAAACACTTATAGATTTCACTCTCCTTGAACTGGAAGAAAATGGAGAACCATTCGGACCACCATCATCACCCCCTAGATTTGAATAATAGTGAGCAAATCAAGCAAACGCACCACCATACACCATACACCATACACCGTACAACGTAGTGTTATCAGAGCCTAGACTTTTACTGTTTGTCGATATATTTATCTTTAAGTTATTATGTTGTTATCTTTGAGTTATGTTTTATACTATTTCGTATTTATATAGCTGCTTGTATAATATCAAGAGATGAATAAAGAGTTTAAGATACTTGCGGAAGAAGATAATTCTTTAAAAATTGATAAAGAAATAATTGAACTACAAAAAACCATAATGTATTATGGGCAAAGAATTTTACAATATTGTGAACAAATGACTTTAAATTTAGAATCTTTGATAAATCAAAAAATAAGTAGTCATTTGCTTTCAATTACAAAGACTTATTATATACGCTGTAATATTTTTATTGTCAATTAAGAAAAGTTTAACTTTATATCATCAATAAACTTTTTGTTTAAACAAATTAAATACATAAACAAATGAATTTATTATGCAGAAATAAATCACAACTGTTGAAATTATGCATTTTTTATAAGATCATCAAATAAAATTTAATATCGAGATTTAAAAAAAAAGTTCTTACTCTCAATTACCGACGGAATACATAAGACTGTCGCAAAAAACATTATATTTACCGACGAAATACCATAAACCGTCAGGAAATTGTTTATGGTATTTACCAACCGTTCTTCTTCTTTCGTCAGTAATATTGAAACCTTTGCGATTATCTTAATGATGGTTTACCAACAGTTACATCCATCCATCGGAATATTTTACCGACGGAAGGACACATAAAATTTTCGTCGTTAAAATTATCTACGGTCGTATTAACAACACTTATGTTCGTCGTTTTATTCTGTCGGTAATTATTACTACCGATGGAATTCTCCCATTTACTGTTGGTAAACCTTAGATTTCTTGTAGTGCATGTAGCTTAAAAAATCTTTTAAAATTTTCCTCATCTTTAAAATTTTCTAAAAAATCTTTCTACTTTTTAGTTTTTTTAGAAAAATCTTTTCTATTAAACTTTGTTTAAAAATAACGATGAAACACACGCAATATGTAAATCATATGTATACTAATCAAATATTATTAATATGGCACCCCAACTTAGCTCTTAAACTCAACTCGAACTAAAATTTGACTTGAATTAATAATTTAAAATAATTATAATAAATTATTAGTTTCAATCATATTTAATTGGTTTGGTTCAATTTTAAGAGTTGAATTAAATTGTTATGCAAACAATATTTGATTAGTACAAATGTGATATTCATAGTGCATCGAATTAATGAAGAAATAGGTCTCTTCATAAAGAAGTTGCACAATCATTAGATTATTTTTTTTCTCAAAAGTTTATTGAGCTTATTTGTGTTCATCCCAGTTAATCCATTTATGCTAACAGCTTCAAAACAATATGGTCTTACTCTTAACTTAAAAATCTATTATAAGGAATATATTTGCTTTCTGCAACTTAAGTCATCCGCATAAGCATATGTAATTTACGCATTCTTATGGAATTGCCACTTGGGAAATCACTTTCTAGCTGATGAAATGGTGAAAGTGGGTCATGTCACTTTATGATATAGATATGTGGTTGATTAACGAGAATGCTGGAAATGTGAAAAACATCACCTTAATAGTGATAGTGGGTCTTGTCATTTTATGATATAAATATGTGCCTGATTAATGAGAATGGCGGAAATGTGAAAAAACTCACTTTTAGCTTTTGTTAGAATTTGTGAAATTAGGCCATGTCAGATTTGAACCACAGTTTATAAGGATTCAAGTAGATTCAACTCAAGATTTGAACTTGAGTTCGATTATATTTGAACGGTTCGAAATTTAGACAAATTCGAACCAAATTTGATTATTTTTCAATTTTAATTTTAAAATAGGGTTATTTTGCTTAAAATAAAGTCATTTATATTTGACATATTCAATCAATTTACTAGACAATCTAATTCCGAGCCCAATTTAAAGTTTTTTTTAAAAGGTCTTACTCTAGTCAACTTGAGTCAAACTCAATGCCTACAAATTGGATGGTACCTAAAGACAAATACCATTCCTATTATTATTTAGGCTTTGTATAATGTGTAAGTTAACTAAAGATCTTACATAATATATATCCTTAGCATCTTAGCGTGTTAGTGCTCCCACACTAAATT
Organism: Erythroxylum ulei; assembly: GCA_027564395.1. Classification (NCBI taxonomy): domain Eukaryota; kingdom Viridiplantae; phylum Streptophyta; class Magnoliopsida; order Malpighiales; family Erythroxylaceae; genus Erythroxylum; species Erythroxylum ulei. Next base: position 65,600,191 of record JANITX010000007.1, read on the forward strand.
AGACAGTTGTCAAGGCCTCATTGTATCCCATGCATATAATTAAGCTCTTTTGGGTTTAGTATAGGATTTAATTAAATTTAAAATCAATAAAATAAATTTGAATTAATCAACTTTTGAATTCATATCAAATTTAGGATTTGCAATTCAATGCGACCCAAAGTCTAATAGTTATTACCCCTTTAGTCTTATAATTTGTTCTCACTTTAAGTTTTTTTTTCCATTTGGTTTTCTTTATTGTTAATTACTCATAGTCCAGTATCTTATTCTTAGATTTTTTTATTCTCATTTGTCTTATTGATATCTTTTTTTTGAGATTGTGAAGAGATGAGATCAACTTTAGTTTTGATCTTTAAAAACATATTGTCGACTTTCATTCCAAAAACATTTCTAAAGAAGAAATTATAAAAAAGTACAATTTTTTCTACCATTTTTCAGGTGTATTTGTAGTTTATTTCTCTTTCTATTTTGTTAACACTTGGAAATATTTATTCGTCATACATATATTTTAGATTAATGTTCATTGAAATTAATGTTGATATAATGATTTTTTAACGATATTTTCGATCTCTATTAAAACAATAAGATTTGGTAAATTAAATTCATATTAATCTTATAAAAAAATTTAATTGAAATTTTGTTGTTATTAATATTGTTAATTATTATATTTCTCTTGAAAATAAGAAAAGAAACGAAAAATCTCATTGAAAAGGAAAAATTAAAATAATGACATCATTTAAGTAGATGGTGGTGCAGTTATATCGAATTTCGATTAACCTGAAATTTGATAGATTTCAGATAACTCAAATTTCAATCAATCACCTTTAAAAATAATTCAAAGCCCAAATTTGGTTCGACTGATTTATTAAAATAAATAAAATTTTGTGTAGTATTAGATATATAAAGCTAGAAAACGTTCAATTTATTGAATTTGTATATATCATTTATTCTATAAGAGTCAGCTTTCGAGCAATCATATTTTTTCAAAGACTTCATAAACTCTTTTAAATAAATATACCTAATTAATAATCTAAATACAGCAATTTAATAGACATTCTGCTAACATCTACATGCGCCTCAGCCTCCAATTAAGACCATAAGAACAAATAATGGTGCCATCCTACAATTTTCCTGACGTTATAATGAATATCCTACAATTATCCTGACATTATAATGTATAGCCAGTGAAATTTCATCCCTCACGGACAGGTATTGGGCTGTAAGGTTCCAGTGGCTCCTCCACCAGCATTCTTACAAGACGAAACAGCCGGTTGGTTCTTTTAAGTGAGCTTTACATCTTCCAAATTAAGGCTAGTACACGGATACTTTGTACTGCAATCAAATTTCACAGCAACTTCTGTTGCTGATGTTCCATGGATGTCGTGGTATGTCACATCACTGATTTTAATTCCAGAAGCCTGCTCGATTGAAAAAACACAACATAAATATAACAAGATAATTTCACCAACTACCTAGTCAAAATGGTTCTAAATTGCAATCTGGACAGTGAAAAATTAGCTAGTTACAGAAGAGAACCTACCTGACCAGGACAATTTTGGTTATTGGGGCAGTAGTTTTGGTCGATGACAATGGGATTTTGGACGTTGTTCATCAGAATGTGTTGAAAAACTATGTTCCTGGCAAAACCGCTGCTTTGTCTCCCCCATGACTTAATTCTTGCCCCGTTTTGAGTACCAGTAAAGGTAACAGATTTAACTGTCACATTCTCTACACCGGGCTCCTTAAGTTCCTTCCCCAAACTCCCAACACTGCATCAACCGCACATGCTTAACTTATTAGCTCCACTTTCAACAATACTAAGTATGTTATAAAAGGGTTGCATATACATTTCATTGGTTGTTTTGTATACCTGATTCCATGTCCAGGGCCACATTTAACATTTTCAATCCAAAGGTTGGTTGTACCAGGACCAATGGAGACACAGTCATCGCCGGTGCCTAATTTGGAGCTCAAAATTGTAACACCGGTGGACTTTTCGACATGAATACCGTCAGTATTTGGGCTGCTGCCGGAGGCAGAGACCTTAACTCCTTGAATTTTAACTTGCTGGCTATTATATATGACTATGTGGAATATTTGACTATTTAGAGATGACAATCCACTGATCATAATGTTGTTAGAATTGGAGAATTGTAGAGTCTGCACATAAACAAGAAACAGTTACATTTATATACGATTGATTTTTATCCATTAAAATTACATAAAAATAACTAATAAGCTTCGACTAAGTTTTTGCGCTTCGACTAAGTTTTTGCACTTCACATACCGTGGCACCAGTGGGACAACTCTTGCCCGAGGCCTTACATGCCCATAAACCGGCACCCTGTCCATCAAGCACTCCACCAGAGACGGTAACCCCATTAACCTGCTCAAACAAAATCCAGTTTCCGGCATTTCCTATAACTTCGTAGTTTGATGGAGCCACAAGAGTGCCATCTATACGAACAGTGATTGCATTGTTCTTGCACGGACCCTGAAACTTTACATTTCGAAGAGCGAACCTTCCCGCTGGAGCATATATGGTTGCTGGACTAGAGGAGCTACAAGCTTGATTCCAAGCAGCAGCAAAGGCCTTGGTTGAGTCTGTTGTAACATCAGGTTTAGCACCATAACTTAACACATTATGCTGAGAAGAAGTTGCTAAAGATGATGGTGTAGTAAAGGAAATGATGATAAATAGAAGTGTAACGATTGAAAAATGATAATTCAGTGAGTTTGCCATTCAGTTCTTGGTTCTGTAATCAGAAAGAGAGAATCAGATATAGGGAGACGAGAGGCTTAAGAGACGTTGGGCAGTAGAAGAATGTGATGGTGGAACTTAGAGCCTACTAAGGGGGTATTTATAGCTTCTGAGCTAGTATGTTAGTCGTTAGTTAGAATTGGATATCATCTATAGAAAGCAAAAGACGCGCCTAAATGTAACGTGGGTTACTCACTCACTTGACCTATTTGATTTTCCAGTTTTTCCTTTGCCCATCTCTTGCAATTTGGATACCAGTATTTTTATGGTTTACTTTTCCTGTTTGTACAGTGCACTCTTTGAATGCCTTCCAATGGCGCTTGCATGTGAAGAACGTTGCGGAATAGAAACTTAAACTATTAGAGATTTTTTCACTTTTTACTCATCCTTTTCTAGCAACATTCTTGGATAGGACTGCAAGCACAGGTATATACGTAGTTTGCTTGAATTCTTTCCGTTT
>JANITX010000007.1:65622067-65632928 GCA_027564395.1 Erythroxylum ulei
GAAAAATCTGGAATGATCAAATGAGTTATGAAATTAGATTCAAATTGTTTTATGGAGGTGCAAACCCTAAGTACAAATTATGCTTATGTGAGTGTTGATATATGAATGATTTTGTGACGAGAATAATGGAAAGATACCTGAGCTTGTCATTGAACATGCATTGTACATAATCCATATATATACATATTTGTATAAATGAGTACGTGTATAATTTTGCAAATTTGTGACATGTGTAAATGTTTATAGCATGATATAGAGGAGCATTTGGAATGTCAACATCTATACATTATCGGGACATCGAGGCAATAGCTTCTGGAGCAATCTGTGAGTCGACCTAGATAGTCTCATTTTATTGTTGTTCTATTTTAAATTTCTAAATTGAATGACTACTAATATGATTGATATGCAATGTGAATGTGATCGTACTGATTTGTGACATTGAATATCCGAGGTGTTTGATGCATGTAAAAAATCATTGGAATTGCTCCTTGGATGTAAATTTGACAAAATATGTGATACTCAACTTAATTGTTGAATATCGGACCAAGTTTCGAAGAAAAATGTGAATGTGCATGTGAATGAAATAAGTGATTTTCAGTGTAAATGTTGAATACTGGACCAAGGTCCGATGACATGAGTAAAGTGAAATAAAGTAACTAATTGATCTTATATGATTGATGTATTTCATTGCATGAATGCATGATAACGTAAAGGTTGTTGTGACCGTAGTAGCCACCGAAAAAAGAGTTTAAAGCTTATATTGTAATTAAGAGCCACAGGCTAACTATGTATAATGAGCCCGGTATCCCCAATAGATACGGGTTGGTTATTAATAAAGCCAATATCCACAATAGATATGGGACAATTATAGGCAATCGGTCACAACAATAACAATCAAAATTGAGTCTCATGAGCATTGCATATACATTTAATATGTATGTTTGAATTATTGAAATGTATTGTTAAATTATGTTGAATGAGAATGTGAAAATTGTGAACAAAGTGTTATGTGATGATACATGATGATAAATGAAATGATATGAATTATGAGATTTTATATGTTGTATGATTTGAATGAACTATCGAGGATGCTCCACTCGCTGAGTTCGCAAAACTCACCCCAAAATTACAACATTATTTTTCAGGCTTAGAGAGGTTACCCCGTTAGACAAACGGGAGTCTAGCCACTGCATTCGAGTAAGAGATATGGGTTGGGATCAGTTCGCATCTGCATGTGTATCTTCTTTTTTTTTGTATCAAATTATGTATGCCGCAATTATTGTATCATGTGTAATTGAATAAGTCTGTTTGTAATAACTTTCCAAATTGGAAATGCTTGTAAGTAAGATTGATCAATTAGTGTAGTAACAGTCATGAATGAAATTGTTTATGAATAAAAATGGGCCCGATTTGTTTATTGATTTTTTGCATATGCGTGTGATTTTTTTAAAAAAATTCGTAATGAGTTTGACTGACTGACTGCTCCAACATGCCATCCTCACAGGGTACGTACTCGGATATCACTTAGGATGTTGGGTACGTGTCTTGCGAGAGTGGGGTGCTACATTAAATATCCCCCAAACTTGGATGGAATATGTCAATCCTTAATGGAATAGGTTTCATCCATATATGTATTGAAGTTAATCTCAATAAGAAATTCTATGAGGTTATTAAGATCAAAATATTAAGTACAAAACATTAGTAGGTGATAGTTTAGAAGTCTCTTATCCATAATGGTCTCTAGTTTTTGGAGAAATTTTTGGTAACTCTTAGTAACCAAGGAGCTCACTAAAATGGATGTATCATTGTTTCTCTTGATCCGCGGGGTTTTCTAGCTTCAAAAATTGACCTTTTTTGATAAATTCTTGCAATGTAAAAGGTACTTCTCTTAGGAATCCCATTCAATTATACATATTAATGTTATATATGCTTCAAAACTTTTAGAGGAAAATGTTATAAGAAGAACTAGCTTTTGGAAAGTCAAACTCCTTAATCCCTAATGTTATAGTTACTGATTTAAATTGTATACTATCTGCTTAAGCAATTCAAGGATCTACGTACCTTATAAATTATAATAATGAAGGCCTCTTCATTATAGTTAAGAATCTAAACCTAGTAGATTTGAGCTTTAATGGTAATTTTTTAACTGGTACAAAAAATTGATTTGACAATGGTTTTTATAAAAGAAAATAGAATAAACTTCGTTGCTTGTGATATTTTCCAAGTGTTTTATTGATCAGTATAGTTATGATTTTTTTCGACCATCTGGCTACTCAACAAATAAGTTCCAGTTCTATTTATCAATATGTATGGTCTTGGACCCTCATAAATGATTTTTCTTTAGAGTTTGACTATTTGATCGACCCACTTACCTCTAATTTTCAATGTTAATTACTGCGATTGGAATGTTAGTTCTTCCTTATAGTGACAATTATAATGGGAAACCTACTAAGGTGTAGTAGTTAAGGAAATTAGATAAGGTGATCCACTCTTTCCTTATCTATTTGCACTTAAGCATGGAGGTTCTTTCTAGACTAATAAAGATATCTATCTCTAGATAACCAAACTTTAAATTCCACTATAAGTGCGAGAGATATAGGATCACCTTATCTATTTTCACTTAAGTATGAAGGTTCTTTCTAGACTAATAAAGATATCTATCTCTAGATAACCAAACTTTAAATTCCATTATAAGTGAAAGAGATATGGGATTTCTACTTTGATATTTTCCTTCTCTGTGGTTCAAAATCCATATCACTTGCCCTTATACTTAACTACCTATTTAAAACAATATTAGGTGTGGAGTTTAACCTCAATAAGAGCTCAATCTTTTTTTTTTGCATGTGTTAATGATGAAACTAGTGTTATAGCCACTAATAGGAGAATCCAGTAACTCCAACTTCTAGTTAAATACCTTGGATTACTAATCACAACAAAGAAGCTAACTTATATGGACTATCTTTCTCTCATATGATCAATCTAAAAGAAGTTGAACAGTTGGTGCAGTAAATTCTTTCATATGGGGGAAGGCTTCAATTGGTGATTTATGTGCTTAATAACCTTTACACTTACTGGTGTTCTCATCTAGCTATACCAAAGGAGATAATATTCATTGAAAGCATAATGCAAAAACTCATAAACAAAGTAAGGACAGTTACATTAGCTAGTGATTTGGTTAGCTCGTAATTTGGCATGCTCATTGAGTCCCTGACTACTCTGCTTATGGAATTTATAACTTGAAAGACTTAATATCGATCACAATATCATCTTTTTTCACTAGCTAACATAGTTTCTAGGAGTTGCATTACCAAATGGTTACTTTGAGTTATACTATTATCTCTTTGTTAAGCTATTTTCTTACTTATTCAAGTTAATCATGTATGCTAGACTTTTGCGTTCTAAACTTATTTTTAAATTATTTAATTTCAAAAATAATTCTTACACATAAATAATATATGAGAATTCACATTCTTTTAAGATTAAATTTTTTTCCTTTTTTATTTATTGGCTCACGAGTACCAGGGTTTGTCTTTGTAATAAGCTAAATTAAGGTTATGCCTTAATTTTTTTTCAACTAAGACCTAAATGGCTTGAATTAGGGGCTAATTAGAAATTGGATAGCATGAATTTTGATTCAGTTTGGTTATATCCGAAAAACATAAATTGTGATTGATTTTTGATGATCTAAAAAGTAATTACATTAAACCACTTTCAAAAGACCAAAATTGATATACGTTTATTTCCGTTTATACTAAAAAGATAAAGAAAAGTTAAGAAAAGACTAAGACACCATTTATTCATGATCTTTTAGGACAATTTCCTCACGTTTTAGAGATACCTAGTAACTATTGAAATATTTTTTTAATGAATAAAAATGATTTTCAAAGAAGAACTTCTAAAATTGCATATTTCGCTAAACTATTGAATATTTTAATTTATTTATCAACTTTTTAAAAAAGTAAAACATGTCAAGATTATAGAAAGTTAAAGAGGATTTTCCCAATTTTCATGTCTAAATATCGAAACAATATTAGAGCAGAGATTGTAAACACTTAATTAATGTAAAATATTACTTTAGAAAAGAGAGACCATGTAGTAATTCTGAATGGGACATTTGATAAAGATTTTGTAATTTGTTCCATTTTATTAAGAGATGAGAGAAGCATTATTTTTCTTAATAATCTAAGTCTATTATACATTATAAACTTTTACGAATTCATAGAAATGAATTAGTGAAAGTACACTAAAGATTTAGCTTTGAGAATAAGAGCAAATATGTTCCATTTAATAATAAGAAAGAGATGCTTTTACATCAACATAAATATTGTACTTTTGGTCTTAATAAAAGAGGGTAATTGTGTTTATTAAGTGCATCACCACAAAAAGTTTTATTTCAATTTATGATAAATATAATCTTCGATAACCGTTTATGAGTTAATTGTATCTCCTAAATTATTTTGAAATTTATGATAAATATAATCTTTGATAACTAAGTGATGAGTTAATTGTATCTCTTAAATTATTTTTTCATTAGAATATGGGCAAATCATATTGGATTTTTTACAAAAAAATTACCAATTGTTTCTTATTAACAATTTTCAACAATCTAAATATACAGAAAGAGTTATTAGTCCAACACATTTTATTGATAAAAATAAATATATAAAACATTAATTTAAAAATGATATAAAAGAAACTTAAAAATTAATGATATTTAGGTATGGGTAATAATTTGCAATAAAAATAGAGTTTAATATACTAAAAGTTAAAGCAAAGACTTTTATGTAATATTAAAACTAAAAAGAAGTTATTTTACTTTAATTTTTGTTAGAATTAAATATAATGTTAAGTTTTTGTATAGTGTTGAAAATAAAGTTGCATTTTAACAGGTCCCATGATTTTCTTTTTTGAAGAGCACTTTTAATGATCTTTTACCCCACAAGATCTAGTTAAAGCCATAGATCTATGCATTCTAACAATCACATATTCACTTATTTTAGCACCCATAAATCTACCCACAGAGGCCTCATAAACGATAAATCCACTCACAAATACACCCTCAGATCCACTCACCTAGCAACCATTAAAGTTGATCCAAAAGCATAAAATGATGCAAATGAACTATTATACAATGAAAGCTAATTAACAAATATTGGTGATTTAAGATATTCAAGTGAAGAAATTTCTAATGATCTATATGGAGGTGCTTTAGAACAATAGTTCCCTACCGTGAGTGAGTAGTGTATAGGTATTAAAATATTTACTTAGGGAATAATAAGATTAAAGTTGATGATAAAGACATTGGTAACCCAGAAGGAAGTTTAAATGAGGAGAAGAAGAAGAAGCCTAAATATTCTCACTTTAAAACTTATAGCTTAGATGATGGGATAGTTGTTTTGAAGTAGGGAATAATTTTTAAATCTATCGACACATTTAGAAAGGCTTTGAAGAGCATGAGTATCTAGATGGGATTTAACTATGTTTATATAAAGAATGAAAGGCCAAAACTTACTACAAAATGTAAAAAGAAATGTGGATGGAGAATATATCCAAGCCTTATATAAGATAAAATGCAATTTAGATTAAGACATTCCAAGATACTCATTGTAGATCATTTGATAGTATAAAAGCTGAATATTAGTGGATTTCCAACATTAAGGACAGAGTTATCTAACACATTTCAATGTTAAAGGGGGCTATTTTACAATATTACTAGTAAGAGATTTCGTACATCAGTACATATAGAACTAAAAGGTATGTCTTCTATCTGTTGCTTCACGGTGAAGGGGCACAATATATGAAGTTAAGAGGCTACTTTTTGGTTGTAATGAAATGCAATAGGGGCAGTTCACTATATATTGAATCTTTTAAATATGTGTTTAATTCATGCTATATATTTCTTAAATAAGAGAAATTTAGGTTAGTTAATGCTTAGAAACCAATAATATGCACTAATGTTTGTCATTTGAAGAAAAGCTATAGTGAACAACTATTGATAGATATTGGAAGGGATCCAAGTGATTAAATTTTTATCATAGGATTAGGATGTGGTAAGAGTTAAGAACAAAGAAGCTAGAAGTGGTTTCTAGAAAACCTACATGATGATATTGGCAATGATCGCTTATGGGTGTTCATAAGTAGTAGAAAAAAGTTAACATAATGAAACATTTATATTATTATTTTCATATGTCACCTAATTTGATACTAAGCATATCTTAATCATCTGATACAAGATCTATAAAAAATGTTTGAGCAAGGATGCACACATTTTGATCATCGATATTGCCTTGGGCTATGTGAGCCAATTTATAAAGTAAATACATACTGCTTTCCGTTGATGAGAATAAGATGTGGAGTGTAGCTTCAGATTGTACTTGGCAAGGTTATAAGAGGAAAATGAGAAAGATAAAAAGCATGAACAAGGATGCATATGATTGGTTAGAAAATATTCTTAGGAAAAGATGGTGTAGACATGCATTTGACAAAAAATACTAGAGTTATTTGTTATTAAACAAAACAATAATGTTTCAATGAGTCATTGACAAATACAGAAGGAAAAACAATATTGACTTCATTTAAAGTGACGAGAAGTGTTATCATAAAGAGATTTTGTCAAAAGAATCAAGGAATGAATATATACAATGACAAGCTATGTCTTAATATAATATCAAAGTTAGTGAAAAACAAAAAGGATGGTACTAATTATTTGGCTCATTTTGCAGGCAATAACATTATTTACATTTGATATATATTTACTCAAATATTAATAAAAACTTAGCTCAACTTTTTTAGATACAGAAAATTTTAAATTGAGCACTATATACATGACCATTGTAAAATGAACCTTAGAATAAAAGAATGCACACGTGAGAGGTGGGAATGAATTGGGATCTCTTGTAGAAATACCATTTCAATGATTATCTTAGAGAGAGGAGATGCTAAGGATTAGGTGCATAAGTACTACACTTAAAAGACATATATGAGGTGTTGTTAGAAGACAATATATCTAATACTAAGTGAACATTTTTTGCCAGTACCTCAGGAATAACACAAAGAAAAGAATCCTCCTGCCTATAAGAAGAGAGTTAGAAGGTAGAAGAAGGGTAGTTTGTAAAGGTAAGAAAGGGGTACTATTTCAACAAAGACTAACAACTCAAATAATGGTCACCTTATTCATTTCATATTAAGAAAGAATTCATATATGTTATAAAAAGTTGATCCTATTGCTTTCATAAAGGGGTCTAGTGTAGATTTCTTCTCAAGAAAGTGATGCACTAAATGAATCACAAAGCAAGGAAAAGGAAGATGTTCAAGAAACTAGAACAAAGAAGAAGGTAACCAAAGTTCAAAGATATAACATCTCAACAAGGATAAAGTAAATAAAGAGGCTGGACTAATCAAAAGAACAAGGAGTTAAGGATGTATATATTAATCTTTTCGAACTGTCAACAATAATAACATTTATCACCTTTGAGAATCCGAAACACCAAGACCTATGTGAATATCAAAACCAAATCCAAATTAGGTTATACCTTTTTGTTGTGTAAATATACAAAGAAACTAGTAGTGCCGGGAAGAGCATGTTAAGTGTCACCCCTCTACTGATATCCACACTCTTGCGAGACTGAATATCCCCTTCTGATGTGCTAGCACTACGTTTTGAGACCTCTCCCTTTCTCTATTTCTAGCAGAGGACATCTCCTTTAGGGTATTTGAGTAGATGAGAGAAGGTGATGTTCTTCTTTCTTCTAGTCATACTATATCTCCATATATATAGTAAAACCCTAAAGCCCAAATCTGATTAAGGTCCAATGAATGTTCAGTCTACTTGGTGTACGACCTGTAGGCTTATTTAATATCAGTAGGAGGCCTAAACTTCTTTTAGGCCCAGAAGTTATAAGTGGTCTTCCGCAAGAAATAATAAATACCTAATATTAAGTCAGAATACAACAACTACCTAAATTACAATTGATCAATTAGAATACATTTTAAATTGGCTCGCAGGGAATACACTAATAATCTCCCACTTATACAAGAACGAATTATCCTCAAATAGTCTCTTTGTCTCATTATATCTCGATTGAGCATAAGGCAAGAAATAGTGTCATCCTCAATAGGCTTAATCATGTTTCTCGATTTATGAGTTATACTGTGAAACAAACAATTGACATTCACCTCACAACTATGCAACTTTTCAATCTCAACTCTTCGAGGGGCCTAGAGATATCTTTCTCCCATTATATAGAAGAGATAAATTCAATCTTGTTCATCTACATTCCTCTATATGATTCATAGCATGCCCGAGCATTGTTTTGATAATCACCTTTTATGACTGACATTTGACAATGTCAAAACAAACTAATCCACATATAGGAAACCGTGACAAACTTAAGTCAAAGGACTATATTCAACAACTGTGATGAGAACCACTTATGACTCTTATATAACAATCCTTGAAGTGTTCTCATAGCGGGTCGGTCGAATTACTTATTCTTCAACATGTATCCATATGATTAACATAATATCTCCATATTTATGACTGTGAAACATGGTCATTTATTAATCAACACGCTAGTCTCGACGGTTATTATTTTCCCTTACATTATTGACATTAACTAGGGACCTTTAAAACAACTGTATCCATATTACAATAGGGTATCACAATCAAGTCACGCACTTGATGGCCAATTGTCAGATACGCATTATTCATGGTATCATAATTCAAATTTATTTATAACTCCATTAAAAAATGAACATAGTAAACAAGAAATGGGTATTACTAATGGATTATCCAAATGCATATCACAAAATTATATATAATCACACATCCAAATTCATAATACCTAATGCTTCAATATGACGGTCATGCTTAGCTTGCGACAGAGATTTAGTCAACGAATCAGCTATATTAAGATCTGTTGACACTTTACATACCTTCACATCACCTCTTTCAACAATATGTTGAATAAGGTGAAAATGCTTGAGTATGTGTTTAGTCTTTGATGGGATTTTGGTTCCTTAGCTTAGGTAATGGCTCCACTATTATCACAACGCTAGGAACCACTCCAAGTTCAATGATGAACTTTCTAACCCAAATAGCCTCCTTTTCTACTTCTAAAGTAGCAATGTACTCTACTTCTGTTGTTGAATTAACAATTGTGTCCTGTTTGGAACTCTTCCAACAAACTGCTCCTCCATTCAGGCAGAATACAAATCCTGACTGTGATCTGAAGTCATCTTCATCTGATTGGAAGCTAGCGGTAGTGTAGCATTTACAATGATCTCTTCTTTGCCTCCATAGATCAAGAACATGTCCTTAGTTCTTCTTAAGTACTTAAGAATGTTCTTAACAACTATCCAGTGGCTTTTCACCTAAGTCTGACTGATATTTACTCGTCATGCTTAAAGCATATGCAACATCCACATGAGTACAAAATATGGCATACATGATGGATCCTATAGCAGATGCATAAAGGATCCTACTCATATGGTTTCGCTTATCTGGTGTCGAAGAGCATTGAGCTTTAGTAAAAAACTATGCCATATGATATGGGTAAGAAGCCTTTCTTAGATTCTTGCATATTTAATCTATGAAAAACCTTATTGATATAAGTGCTTTGACTTAGTCCAACAAGCCTTCTCGATCTATCGCTATAGATCCTAATACCCAAGATGTATGCTTCCTCGCCTAAGTCTTTCATGGAAAAACAACTTCCTAACCAAGCTTTCACTTATTGAAGCATAGTAATGTCATTTCGAATGAGTAGTATGTCAGCTCCAATGACTAGTATGTCATCTATATACAAGACCATGAAAACAATTATACTCCCAATGGTCTCCTTATAAACACAAGGTTCTTCTTTATTTTTTAGGAAACCAAACTCTTTGACTGCCTCATTAAAATGAAGATTCCAACTATAAAAAACCTCCTTCAATTCATTAATGGATCGCTGAAGCTTGTATACTTTCCCAGTATTTATGGGAGATGTGAAACCTTCAGGTTGTGTCATGTACAGATCCTCTTCCAGATTCCTATTAAGGAAAGTTGTTTTCACGTCCATTTTCCAAATCTCATAATCATATAATGTCGTAATTGCTAGGAGGATGCGAATGGATTTAAGCATTGCAACTAGGGAATAGGTCTCATCATAATCAATACCATGAATTTTCTTGAAACCCTTAGCCACCAATCACGCTTTGTACATATGTAAATTGCCATCCATATCAACTTTCTTCTTGAAAACCCACTTACATTCAATGGTTTTACACCATTAGGTGGGGTCAACCAAAACCCATACTTTATTTTGGTACATGGATTTCATTTCGTATTCTATGGCCTGAAGCCATTTATCAGAGTCAGGGCCCATCATTGCTTCTTTGTAGGATGTAGGTTCATCATCCTTTATCAGTAATAGATAATGATGTTCAGTCCCCATGAAACCATATCTTATGGGCTTGTGACAGAACCTTTCAGACCTACATTGGGCTGGTGTCACAGGTGTAGTTTCTACAATATTTTGTAGATCAAAACGAGGCTCGTATTGTGATGGAGCATTCTCCTGTGACTCTTGAATTTCTTCAAGATGTACTTTACTCCCACTAGTTCCTTTAGAAAGAAATTCTCTCTCTGGAAAGACACCATTTCAAGTAACAAACACTTTGTTTTTGGTGGGATTATAAAAGTTGTATCCTTAGTTTCCCTAAGATACCCCATAAAGAAGCATTTATCATATTTGGGTCCAATTTTTTTAGATGTTAACCTTTTAACGTAAGTGATTGAGCCTAAGTTTTCATTATTAATTGGTTGCATTTTCATAACTTTAGATGAACCTTTTGACTCCTAATTACGAGTTTTGTGCTT
>JANITX010000007.1:65633028-65644587 GCA_027564395.1 Erythroxylum ulei
ATTCACGTTTTCTCCTTCTCTTAAATGCAAGACCACATTTTCATCTTCCAATCCTACCCTTAATGAGTGTGCAATGTTCACTTTGCCCATTCATTCATGCCTTACATCTTTCAAACTTAAGTATACACTCTTATCACATTAATTCTAACATTTCTATTCTAAATTTTTAAATTTCTACTTCTGCTAACTAAATTAATGACTAAATTCTAGGAAAATAATATAAAATAAATAAATAAAAGAAAAAATTTAGGGTCCAACAATTCTTCCCCCCAAAGAATTTCGTGTTTGAAATTCTTACCTGACTGATCAAGAGGCAGGGTATGTCTCCTCATATTAGCAATAATGTCTCCTCAAATTCAAGAATTCAATCACTTGGTTGGGTACTTTACATCAAACATAATGCATACACTCTTAGCAGCATATTCTATATTTTGTGCTTATTTCTTTGTCAAGAATAGGACTCCAATACTCACTTTCGAATCATTACGTATTCATTTCGGATTTGTCCTTTCATTGATCATTCTTAATATAAACGATCTAATATGCTTAACATAGTTAAGTGAAATTCTTTTTTGAAAGAAGATTTCTTACTATTATCATCTATACTGTTCATACAATCTTTATCAATCAACTGTTATCATCATCGCATTATCAGCCATTTTTAATACCTCAAGAAGACCAATTTCTATCGTTCTTACAAGGTCATAATGTTCTAATTACCAAAACTCAATGAAGTAGTAAACACAATTACTGTCTTATATGCTTAGGTGTGTATCATCAAAGTCATCCCATTTTGTCCATGAATTTTTCTTCAAAAATTCACCAATTTATATCTTACACAAATGATACTTTGAACTCCATTGATCCTAGACAATATTTCTCTCTTTATCCTTGCCCACGATCAGGGTATCCTTGCCACGATCGTGATAGAAACCTATTTTTGTCAGGCCCTATCGTGCCCTGTACTTTCTTTCTTACATTATGACACCTACTAACGTCATATCTAAATGGTTCAATACCATATTGAGCGCATTAACTCTTCTCATTTATTTCATCTTTTTCTTAATCTCATTCGTACATAAAATCCTATCTTGTATGCATTTCTAACTTTCTCCTTACTATATATCATTCATCTCATGAAAATTCATTTATGTGTATTTCATTTCCCCTTTACTCTTTCCTCATTTCTATGTCATTTTCCTATTGTCATCCTTTTTCATCCTCCATATGTATATCCTGAATCAATTTAGAAGTATTGATGCATAATCACTATGAAATTCTGATCTCAATTACACAAATATTTTCTTACAATGGATCATAACTCTTGTTATATTAATCGAACAACCACTTCGATTCTAATTTCCTTTTCATAAGATCATAACAAGGCTATGTTTTCATTGCAGTCTGCTTTGTACACTCTAATTTCATCATTTATACTTATATCCCTATATTCCTCAAACAATCCAGGACAATACATTCACATCCATATCACATTTGGGGATATATCACCACAGTGCAATATTGATGTCATATTTAATAATGCATCCCCTAATACAAATACGTTGAATTATTATCTGTCATATCTACCCATATATTATTTCTCATTTCTATTTGTCCACAACTTTCATTTTCTCGTATCATGAAAGGGTATCATTTTTCTCACTAATTCTATCAGCTCAAACTCTTAATAATTACTCATGCATGTGACTCATACACATGTGACTCAAACTAAGGATCAACTGCTGCTGCATGCCAAGACATATAAAAAATGCATGTAAGTTGATACATATTTCCAAAAATTCCGATGTAAAATACTAAACTTAGACCTAAACCTGGAGTTACTCTGATACCATAAGTGTTGGGCACCCCACCCTCGTAAGACACGTGCTCGACATCTTACATGACATCTAGACATGCATCCCACAAGGGTGGGGTGATCAAACCAGTTAGTCACTAAAATTACAAATTGACTTCTTCAGAAAAACTATAGCTTTATGTATCTAGTTTATTTTGAAACAAGAACCATTTCATTCAGAGCTCTATATATCAAGATATGAATAAAAAGCCAAAGTATGTCCATAACCAAGTCATGCTCTTCCAACCGATTCCCTCACTTTATTTTCATCAATCATTTCCAAATAAACAACAAAGGCTACCAATTTTTATGGAGAGATATAGAAATGAGTTAGGAATCTATTGGTTCAAGAATCAAGTCATTTGGAGGTCGGATGACAAAGTTGTGGCCAAAAGAATCAAACATGTTTAGATTTGGAAAATCCTTCGGGTGGCGAAACATTGTTGAATTCATGAGGTGCGATCGCACCTTCCTTTGTTTCGACCGCACCCGAGGCTATTCTCAGGGTGCGGACACACCTTTACTTGTCACGAGCACACCCAAGGCTACTCCTAGGGTGCTGGATCGCACTTTGCTTCCACGCAATCGCGGCCGAGGCTTTTATACATCGTTTGCAGCATCACTAACTTATAATGATCATATCTCTTAACTCCGATATCTAAAATTTTCATACTTTATATTGTTGGAAAGTAGAAAGATAAGCTACAACTTCCAAGAAGACAACTTTGGCTAATTCAGCCTAGATTAATATAGTTTTTCCCTCGAAGTTAGAACACACATTTTTTCCCTTATGAAAAACTTGAAAATGCAATGTACAACATGGTTTTTCCATAACACATCTCACTGATATATATAACAGCAATTCATATTCAAAATCTATCATCTCAAATCGATAACTTCCTCAAGTATACCTAATTTCAACTCAACCTCATCCATACACAATTCGTATTTAAATTACTTCAAAACGAAGAGTATTACAAGGCTTTAATGGGAATTTCAAGCCACAATGCAACATTTGGCTTATAATCCAAAATACAAAGTATACTTGAACAAGTAATACTTGAAATGCAGCTAAAGCATTGTGTTTTTCCAAGAACTAACTCAAAATACAACATAAGCAAATTTGGAGTGATGCGTTGCCTCTCGCTTACTCGATCTCTTGCTCATCAACTAGACATAGGGAATGATTGGGGGTGAGTGGTAACATGTTTATAATAGAGAACAAACAAAACCATTGAAAACGTTTACTTGTTATAGAAAATTCTTATTGAATTCATAAAACACATAGTTCTCAAATTCTCGTCATGTAATCTAATTCACAAATAACAAAAATTATGCATTCATTAACCTGTTCATAAATCGTAAACACATAAGCACACCATAATGGTTTGGGTAGGTCCATAAAGGAGTTCTTGCGAATCTCCATGAAAATAGAACAAGCTAGCACAATCCCATATAATGGTTTTGCATAGTCGTAAACAGAACGAACTTTCACAATCCCACATAGTGGTTTCGCAAAGTCGGAAATAATGAGGAGTCCATGAAGGAGCTCCATGCCACTAGCGGGAAGGCGAGAGAAGCCTTTAACAGAGTCAATGTGCACTTGATAGAATAGAACGGACAACCACAAACCCACATAACATATAATTCATGGCATAAGCATATTGCCCTAAATGGCACATGTAGGAAACTTGTTTTTCACGTGGATGAAATATTTCAAAAACCATTTCTATTTCCATTTCACAATTCATCAACCAAAATTTCATATAAAAAACTTATAGCAATTTCTCAAATCATTCAAAAGCAATAGAAGAAACATTTATAAAACAATCGAAACCATTCAATGCTCTTGAATTTGAAATGATAGTCATGGCTCATTACTCAATTGTAAACATAAAACCCACCTTGAATTCCTTGCTTACTACTTGGTCAAAGATGCCTCTCCTCTTACTCCTCTTGCCTTTCTTGATTCCCTTTAACATTGGCAAAAATTCCCATTCAATATGAATTTAAATTGAGAAACTCATAATGCATAGTCACTAAAATTGATTTTAAAATACTTAAACCCATGCATTTCCTAAGCTTTATAAACCAAAACCCCTTCAAAAGTCCAAAAGTTTAAAATGCACTTACCTTGAATCTTCACCAAATAATGAGCTTATTAGCTCAAATTGAAGATCTTATCTTCCTCTTTCTTTTTCTCTTCTTGAACCACCTCAAAATCTCTCTCAAAAGCTAAGCAATGATGAAACCCTAATTGATCTTCTTTCTTTTCTCTCTTCTTCACGACACTCTCTTCTATTTTCATTCTTCTCTCTCAATTCACGTTTTCTCCTTCTCTTAAATGCAAGACCACATTTTCATCTTCTAATCCTACCCTGAACGAGTGTGCAATGTCTACTTTACCCTTTCATTTATGCCTGATATCCTTCAACTTAAGTGACTTGCCAAATTTGTCCTTACATACCCTTACCTCATTAATTCTAACATTTCTATTATAAAATTTTAAATTTCTACTTATGCTGATGATATTAATGAATAAATTCTAGGAAATTAAGATAAAATAAATCAATAAAAAAGAAAAAAGAAAAAAATTTGGGGTCCAACAGTTATGATGAGAACCACTTATAAAACTTATATAACAATCCTTAAAGTGGTTTTATAGCTAGTCGGTCCAATTGCATTTTCTCAAACATTCATCCTTGTGATTAATATAATATCTCCATATTAATGACCCGTGAAACATGGTCATCTATTAATCAACATACTACTCTCGACAGTCATTATTATCCCTTACATTAATGACATTGACTAGGGACCTTTTATAATAACTGTATCTATATTACAATAGGGTCTCACGATCAAGTTATGCACTTGATGGCCAATTGTGAGATACAAATTATTCATAGGATCATAATTTAATTTTATTTATATGTCCATTAAATATGAACACAACAAATACTAACTCCGCATTACTAATGTATTATCCAAAAACATGTCACAAAATTACAATCTTATAAGATCACACATCCAAATGTCTGATACCTAATGCTCTAATATGACGATCATGCTTAGCCTATGGGAGAGGCTTAGTCAATGGATCATATATATTTAGATCTGTTGACACTTTGTGCAGCTTCACATCACCTCTTTCAACAATGTGTCAAATAAGGTGAAAACTACAGAGTATGTGTTTGGTCTTATGAAGAGATTTTGGTTCCATAGCTTGGGCAATGGCTCCATTATTTTCAAAATAAAGATCCACTAAATTCATAATGCTAGGAACCACACCAAGTTCAATGATGATCTTTTTAACCCAAACAACCTCCATTACTCAATCTAAAGTAGCGATGTACAAAGCTTCTTTTGTTGAATCAACAACTATGTCCTACTTGGAATTCTTACAACACACTGCTCCACCATTCAAAAAGAATACAAATCCTAACTGTGATTGAAAGTCATCTTTATCTTATTAGAAGTAGGAATTAGTGTAACCATTTAGAATGAGTTCTTCCTTACCTCCATAGATCAAGAACATATCCTTAGTTCCTCTTAGTACTTAAGAATGTTCGTAACAACTATCCAATGGCTTTCACATAGATCTAATTGATATTTACTCTTCATTCTCAAAGCATATGCAACATCTGCATGAGTATTGAATACATGATGGATCTTTTAAAAGATTTATATGGGTTCCTACTAATGCGGTTTCGCTCATTTGGTGTCAAAGGGCACTAAGCTTTACTCAAAACTATACCATGCAACATGGATAAGAAGCCTTTCTTAGATTCTTGTATATTGAATCTGTACAAAACCTTATCAATATAAGTGTTTTGACTTAGTCCAATAAGCCTTCTTGATCTATCTCTTTAGATCCTAATACCTAAGATGTTGGCTACCTCACCCAAGCCTTTCATTGAAAAACAACTTCTTAACCAAGCTTTCACAAATTAAGGCATAGGAATGTCATTTCAAATGAGTAGTATTTCATCCACATATAAGACTAAGAAAACAATTTCTCTCTCACTAATCTTCTTGTAAACACAAGGTTCTTCTTCATTTTTGAGGCAAATCTTTGAATGCCTTATTAAAACGAAGATTCTAACTCTAAGAAGCCTGCTTTAATTTATAAATGGATCATTGAAGCTTGCACATTTTCCCAGCATGTATAGGAGATGTGAAACCTTCAAGCTATGTCATGTACACATCCTCTTCTAGATTCTCGTTAAGGAAAGTTATTTTCACATCCATTTTCCAATCTCATAATCATAGAATGCAGCAATTTTTAGGAGGATGAGAATGGATTTAAGCATCGTAACTAGGGAATAAGTCTCATCATAGTCAATACCATGAATTTGTTTGAAACCCTTAGCCACCAATCACGCTTTGTACACATGTAAATTGCCATCCATGTCAATTTTCTTTTTGAAAACCCACTTACACTCAATGGTTTTTACACCATTAGATGGGTCAACCAAAACTGATACTTTGGTTTTGTATATGGATTCCATTTCACATTCCATGGCTTGGAGCCATTTATTAGAGTCAGGGTCCATCATTGCTTTTTTGTAGGATGTAGGTTCATCATCCTCTATTAGTAATAGATGATGATGTTTAGTCACTATGAAAACATATCTTATGGGCTCATAATGGAACCTTTCAGACCTACGTGGGCTAGTGTCACAAGTGTGGTTTCTAGAATATTTTGTAGATCAAAATGAGGCTCCTTTTATATTGGAGCTTTCTCCTGTGACTCTTGAATTTCTTCAAAATGTACTTTACTCGCACTAGTTCCTTTAGAACAAAATTCTTTCTTTAGGAAGACACCATTTCAAGCAACAAACACTTTGTTCTCAGTGGGATTGTAAAAGTAGTATCCTTTAGTTTCCTTAGGATACCCACGAAGAATCATTTATCCAATTTGGGTCCAAGTTTTTTAGATTTTAGCCTTTTAATGTAAGTTTCACATCCCCAAATCTTTGGAAATGACAAACTAGGAACCTTTCCTATCCACGTCTTATATGGTGTTTTTTCTACTACTTTCGATGGACTTGTAAACGTAGTTGTTGCAAGAGCATATCCCCGAAAGGACAATAAAGATTTGCATAACTCATCATTGATTGAACCATATCCAATAATTTTGAATTCCTCCTATTAGACACTCCATTCCATTATGGTGCTCCAAATGGAGTGACTTGTTAAACAATTCAAGAATCTTTGAGATGGTCATCAAACTTTGGGCCTAAATATTCACCACCTCAATCTAATTCAATGGCTATTGTCTTGCCAATTTAGTTTTGTACTTCATTTTGAAATTCCTTGAACTTTTCAAAGGATTAAGATCTATGGTTCATCAAATAAACATAACCATATCTACTGAGGCCATTAGTAATGTAATGAAGTAATGAAAACCTCCTCTAGCAATAGAATTTAATGGTCCACATACATCAGTTCATATGAGTACTTGCAAATCATTAGCCCTCTGACTGTGTCTAGTAAAAGGCCCTTTAGTCATTTTTCCCAATGAACAAGATTTGCATGTTTCATATGATTCAAAATCAAAAGAGTTTAAAATCCCATCATTATGGAGCTTATGTATGCGATTCTCTTTTATATGTCTTAAATGACAATGCCAAAGGTAGGCGAAGTTTGAATCATTGAATTTGAACCTCTTAGTATTTATGTTATAAGTAGGCCCATTCTCTAATTAGGCACTACAATAAAATATGTCATTATAAGAAAATGAAAAAAATTGTTCTTAATTGTAAAACAAAAATCTTTCATGTCCAAAAATAAAGATTCCTTCTTATAGCAAGTATATGGTAGCAACTATTGAGTTCTAAAGCCAGGCCTCAAGGTAAGGATAAATGAAATGTCCCTACAACTAAAGTTGCAACTTTTGCTCCATTGCGTACGTGCAGGTCCACTTCACCCTTTGCTAAAGTTTTACTATTTTTATAGTCCCTACACTTTCGCACAAATGTAAGAACCACAATCGATATCCAATACCTAAGATGCAGAGCTAGAAGTAACAACATTTACTTCTGCAACATAAATACCTAAAGTAGAGGTGCCATTACCCTTCTTCTTCTTCTTCTTCTTCTTCAGATCTTTCAAATATTTCTTGCAGTTTCTCTTCCAGTGACCTGACTTATAATAGTAATGGAAAAGATCATCATTAGAAGGACCAAGGTTAGTCTTGGGGTTAGGATTGGGCTTGTTTAGATTCTGAATTAGACCTTTGCCCTTACCCTTGCCCTTCCCTTTACTATTGTCTTAGTTTTTAAAACCTTTCCCTTTTTGGGCCTTAAGGACCTTAGGGTTAGGGTCCTTCTTAATGTTCTACTTAGTAGTCTTAAGCATCCCATGCAACTCAGTCAAAGATTTATTTAGATTATGCATATTATAGTTCAAAAGAAAAGTATCATAATCATTTGGCAGAGATTGAATGATGATGTCAGTAGCCAACTCTTAGAGTATAGGAAATCCCAATCTTTCTAAGTTCCCAACAAGGCCTTTCATCTTGATGACATGTGGGCTAATTGGGCTTCCTTTTTTAGAACTTGCACTCCAATAGAGATTTCATAATTTGCTCTCTCTAATTTCATGCTTGTTCCTGAAAAAAAAATCAGGCTTGTAATAATCTCCTAGAGTTCCACATTTTCAAACTGCTTTTGCAAGTTTGGGTTTATAATTGCCAACATGAGATAGCCAGCATCGAGAGTATCATCCTCATGCTTCTTATCAGCATTTCTTTTAGCAAAGGGAGCAGTGGAAAGAGGTGGCTTTTTGGGGACTGGCTTTTCAAGGACATGGTCCTTCTTTTCTTTCTTGAGAACAATTCTCAAGTTTCTATAAGTCTAAAAACTTTGAACCATTCAACATCTCCTTCTCAAGGACAGATCGTAGTCAAAAACTTGATAAAGAGTTAGTGGTCATGATTACCTATATTAAAATGTTCAAAGTTTTAGTGACATGTTCTTTAATAAAACCCAATTCTTAACAATTAATAATCTCCCATTATACCATATAGCAAATGTCCCTCATAATGAGTATAGCGGTCTAAGATCTATATTTCACCAAGACCCAAGTGAGCTTTGGGTCATCGCCCAAATCTTAGTTATTTAGGTAAGCAACTATTTGCTAATTATATCATATATAACTCTTGTTTATTGGGTGACATCTTATGTCCTAGCTCCCAACTACATGCGTCAAGGTTCAAAACCGTTTTGGTAATCCTATTAGGAAAACTAATTCTCATTTATGGATAATCGTTAGCCATCTTGCTAGACATAAATAATAAAGAGCATCTTGCATTGGCAAGACCATAACTCAACGATTCAAGTCCTTGTAGGTGTACAATTGGAAAGGCATGACTTATTACTTAATATTGTTGATGTTCCCTAAGTCCGAAAGCACAAACCCTAAGGTGTAAGATTCCGATCATGCATCTCATACATAATCTATATCAAATATAGGTAGCAAAATATAAAATGGAACCTCAAAAACCATATCTACTTATGCATATAGATATAGAAAACAAAAACATGAAATGTAACATGTTTACATACCTTTCAGACGATCTCATTCGTTTCTTAATCTTCTCCGCGTTGGGTTGTAGTAGACCACAATGATCAAAGTAGACCATCTCTGATGAAAGTCCACACTAAGATAGAAGGATGAAACCTTACTAGGAGATGGCTATAATTCTTTCTTTTTGCTAGCAAAGATAAGAACTCTTGTGAGTGTTAGAGAGAAAAATAGTGTGCACGTGTAAGAAAGAACCTTTCTTTCTCTTCTATCTTACATAAGGTATACGAAAATCATCTATATTTTCTGCACCAATTGGCCTTCCATAAATCCCATCACTAATGGATAGTTATGAGAAGTTAATGGTCATGAATAGTATGCATTAATGGAATTTATGGGAAGTTAATGACCATGAATAACATACATTAATGGAAGTTTTGGGAAGTTGATGACCAAATTGGTAACCAACAACATTTTTTTCTAATCCATTCCAAGCAACATTTTTTACCACGATCACATCGTGATATATTCCCGAAACACTCCCTGATATCTTGAATCACCATTCAAAGCCATTTTACTCGTCGTTCGGATCTCCTATGTGTGTGACCCATTAGGCTCCTGGTTATTTTGGCAACTTGAATTAACACTTAATTCAGGTAAGTCAAGAGTGGTATCTGGTAACACTTCACGACCCCCAATTAACTGGAAAGTCAGTGGTTTGACTACAAACCCTTCCATATGTAATGTTTCTATACAATTCATCCTTTCACTATCTATACCCACTTGGTTCAGAGTACGGTCAAAGTGTCAACTCCCATTAGACTGACTACGTCACATCTAATCCAAGTGATATTAGATCTTATCCTAAGGATCTCATTACTCTATGTATCATTGAAGACTCTCTTTATGACATATATATGCTCTGGTGAGAGACTCTCAAATAATGGCCCAGATAGGAGGCCGTAGGTATCATCTCCTTCTATCAGGAGTGGTGAATCCTTTATTGTCTACTCAGTTACCTCCAAATACCTCAAGCTGTACCCAATCACCACCGTATGAGTAACCCCTGAAAGGCACCGATGAATGTAGTCAAAATACAGGATCAGTATCCTAGATATCCTTGAGCACTTGAAGTTAAAGGATACTTGCACCATTTCTATGATGAGACTATCATTGACACTAGAGTAGAATATCCATATGATTGTCTCATAGTAGGTTAATCCAACGTACTTACTACCCTTAGTAAGCATCCACACATTAACTCTAAACAACTCATGTCTACAGCTTATGAGATCTACTGCTTAATCCAATCAAGGAGTATAACATGTGCTAGTTTATTAGGATTAATGATATCCCATCTTATTAATCATATTACTATAGAAAGTTTAGATACTAAAATAATTACACATGATAGGAATCTCATTATCTTGATCTCATCATGGTTTCCTCCGTGCTATGTTTTGTATTAAGAATTTCATTAAATCAATTTAAGATCAACATCAAATCCATAAATGTATGAACATCGAAATAATGAAAAATACCTTTATTAATCATAAAATGATTTATACAATAAGTGCTAAAGGTGATTGCCTTTAGAGCACTTCTCTAACAAACTCCTACTTATACTAAAGCCGATCGCCTTGATATCTAATACCATAGGCGTGTACATGTGACGCAAAACTCTTTTGGGAAATAGGCTTAGTCAACAAATTAGCTATATTCTAATCGATGGGAACTCTCTCTATCTTGGCATCATTTCTACCAATGATTTCTCTAATGAGGCCTCATGATCGGCTCTTCGTATCGATCTTAAGATCAAACCCTTGCAAGCCGAATCAAAAATAATTTAATTCCAAGGATTGCAATATAGGATACAACCTTGGGTCGTCTCACTTACTCAGAACCAAATGAAATAGACCTAAGCTAGCCTATATGTCACAAAACGCAAGTGAAATTAATAGGGAAGGGGGTTTTGATTTTTAAAAACCTTAACTACACTAAATTGCATTGTAAAAAGTATTTGTGGATGTTTTTGAAAATAGAAAAAAAACGAAAAGATTAAGGCAAGTGATAAAATCCCCTTGAAAACGAGCTTTAGCTATCATAGTTCAAAACTAATTTGATGGGATTAGAAATCACTAAGTTTGAAATGATAAACCTTAAAGGACTCTCTT
>JANITX010000007.1:65663080-65681610 GCA_027564395.1 Erythroxylum ulei
ATTAACAGCCGGAAAAGCCAGGCGTTTGCTCCAGAAAAAACCAATTAAAGCATTAGACCATGCTTTTGCGCCAGCCCGCAACAACTCAACCGGAGGGGAAATGACCCCATCCTGTAGAACATGAGGGTAATGAGTGAGCATACCTCGATGGGGATGGCCCGCGATTTTGTCGCGCCAGAAGCGGCCACTCTGTTTAGGGGCAGCAGCAGAGGCCAAGGAGGGGCCCTGAGGAGAGCGACGATCACCAGAAGGCTCTGTACGGAGAGCACCCTGCGACTCCATATGAAGAGTGCCATCGCTAGGACCACTCGCCACTGCTGGACGAACACAGGACGAACCAGAAGGCGAAGAAGGAAGGGGAGGAAGGGATCTGGAGCAGGAGATGGCGTCGGGTCACCCATGGTGATGGGTGCCCGCCTGGGATCAAGGCAGGGAGAAAAAGCCAAGTGGGCGGGAAAAGGAAAGAAGAGTTTTCCTTCTTCTTACAGTTTTCTTCCTTCTTTTTCTCTTATAATTCGAAGTTACTTTAACCTTTTCTTAGCTAAACTTTTTAATTGATTGAAAATTTGTTTTAAATTGTTTTGCTGAATTGAATTGACTATTAATTATAAAAACTATGAATTACAATACTAAGCTAATAATTTTACATGATTATACAATGTGAAAAAAGAAGCTTGTTTTATTATTCATCATATAAGAATCTTTATAGGTAAATTAAAAATTACATTGGACTGTTTAAAAAATACTATTCTAACAGGAAAATTTTATGCAATTAATTTACCCAAATTTATGGTGTATAAAGTTTATCTCACAACTGATTTATCCACTCAATTTGTTGCTTGTTGCAAGTTAAACCTTTTCCTTGCCTAAGGAAAAAGAGAGAACAAACAAATAAACAGACAAACAAGCAGCTTTTGTTGTTAACTGCCTGCCCAGTCCATGAGGTGTCTAGTAAGAATGGCTTCTATAGCTTTGTGAAGAAATCTATAATTGGAATCAAGCAAACCAGTTCAAGCAATAATAGAAGAATGCTTCAGAAAATATGTGTCCCTTGGTTTCCACTTCTATGCAAGCTAATATATGACAAACGGCCAATGCTAATCTTCATGTATATCTCAGTTTCTGCCTGTATTGAATACCTGTTTCCCGATAATAGAGTTGTAGCTTGACAGGGTTTAACGTTCTACTATTCATGGAAGAAATGATTTTTATAGAAGTATGATAACATGTTTCAATTAATATTCAATACACTTACTTATTTCATGGCGATGAAATGTCAGATCCTGCTTGTCCTGATTCTCATATGTAAACTGCCAAGTGATGTTATTATAGAACCCTTCAATTATTATAATCCAGAGCAAAAAGAGAATTGTATGAAAATAGATAATCACTTCGTATTTTACTGTTGTTCATTTAAACCTGGAAGTGACAAGTGCCTCAGTACGTCACGCCATTCTACTCTTGCAAGTAACTTGACTATCTAGTATCAGGCCTTTTGGAGTTCACATTACTATAATTTGGAAAGCAATAATTCTAAATTAGCAACCTTAACAAGGGATATAATAAGAAAATTAAAACTTTAACTTTCGATAATATTTCTTCAAACATGGAATTTAAGATCCATAATTCCGCCAACATTTTTTAAGTTAAGAACCTGACACTTCAATACGACGTGGTTTCGTGGTAACTATAGTATATTATAACAGTTAATATGTCAGAACACTACTTGCAACGAACGCATGTCCATATCTATTCAAAGTTCCACACTTTGTGGGTCCAAAATCACAAGAACTTCGCTTTTCAATGTTTAACGTCTTATCACTTCCGATCCTTTTTACCTTCATTGGAGTCTAAATATTTTATCTAATATTATTCTATCTTATTTTATCTTATACAATTTTAGTTATTTATTTTACATATTTACCGTCCATTCTATATAAATAAATAACTAAAATTTATTAAATATAATAAAATATTAAAATATTAAATAGAATATCTAAACTCCCAAATGAAGTTCAAAAGGTGCTTTCAGTTAAAGACAAAAGCAGTTGCAAATATATGTTACCTGTACTTTATTTCCCACTTGCAATTCTAACGTGCCAACTCAAGCTCGAAGCCGCCATGGACGTAACCATTCCCATAATTCCCTGTTTTTAGCTATCTTTCACACAAATCTTAAGGTATCATAGCGTGTTCTGCATGTAAAGCTTATCCTCCATCATCTCCATTGCCCACAAGTTTTCTATCTTTAGCTCCTCTACACCTAACTGCTGATATCAAAGAGTGCGAATTATACAAGTCCTTTTTTATATATAAGTCCTTTTTCCTTTCTCTAGGACATAAACCAAACAAACTCCCATAATAAGGTCTTGCTTGGCCAGATATAAGTCGATGATTTCACCATAAAAATGAAAATCCTATCTATGTGACATTGTTGATACCCACAAGGAACCTGTAACTTCTCCATTTATTATTCTTGTTTTGTATTTTCTTATTTCCAGGTTTAGTGATTATTATTTTCTCAGCAGATTTCCCTATAAATAGCTTTCAAGGTTCCTTAAACTATTTCTCATCTTAAACACCTTGATGCCTTAAAAAATATGGCGATGAACAATATTTTGCTGCTTCTCCTCGCACTGGGTTTGGTTATGGGAATAGCTAAAGGATTTGATCTCCATGAGAGGGATTTGGAGTCTGAGGATAGTCTATGGGATTTGTATGAGAGGTGGAGGAGTCACCACACTGTCTCTAGGAGTCTTGATGAGAAACACAAGCGATTCCACGTGTTCAAGGAAAACGTCAAACATGTTCACAAGACCAACAAGATGGACAAGCCCTATAAATTGAAGTTGAACAAGTTCGCAGACATGACTAACCATGAATTTAGGAACACCTACGCAAGCTCCAAGGTTAAACATCACAGGATGTTCCGAGGAGTTCCTCGGGGCAATGGCAGCTTCATGTATCAGAACGTGGGCAGAGTCCCACCGACAGTTGATTGGAGGAAGAAAGGTGCTGTCACTCCTATTAAGGACCAAGGCCAATGTGGTAATGTCTATCTCACAAGTTTACATCAAATCTATATATATGGAGAAGATCGATTTATACCACTTTCCTACCTTATCAAAAAACAAATAAGATAATTCTCAAAAAAAAGAAGACATATAAGAAAAATATATGTTTCCATTGTTGCTTGGAATTCAATTAATCTTTTTTTCGTTGTAAATGAATATATATATATAGGTAGTTGCTGGGCATTTTCAACTGTGGTAGCGGTGGAGGGTATTAATCAGATTAAGACAAACAAGTTGGTTTCTTTGTCGGAGCAAGAGTTGGTGGACTGTGACACCTCAGAAAACCAAGGGTGCAATGGAGGATTAATGGATTATGCATTTGATTTTATTAAAAAGAAGGGTGGTTTAACAACAGAGGCCGCTTACCCTTATGCAGCTGAAGATGGATCCTGTGATGTTTCAAAGGTTGGTACAATAATTACCACTTTCCTATCATTTTCTGTCACTAACTTGATTTATTGATTAAACGATGTAATGGTCACTTCTTTAGTAAACCTTTCTCTATTTTCAATCTTTTCGTAGGAGAATGCACCAGCTGTGTCCATTGACGGCCATGAGAATGTGCCTGCTAATGATGAGAATGCATTACTCAAAGCAGCAGCAAACCAACCAATTTCTGTGGCTATAGACGCTGGAGGTGAAGATTTCCAGTTCTACTCAGAGGTATGAAGTCGCCAATAGGCTGCAGTAACTAGAAAATCTACGCAAATTGGCATTGTTCATTGCTACTGATAAACCAAGTTCAACATAAAGCAAATCATAATCTCATTCATTCCAAAATAAACTGGAAATTGAATTTTTAATTAACTATGAATGTCTTCTTACTTGTGTAATAAGTTTGGTTGAATATGTGCGTAGGGTGTCTTCACTGGACGTTGTGGAACAGACCTGGACCATGGAGTAGCAGTGGTAGGTTATGGAACAACAGTTGATGGAACTAAGTACTGGATTGTTAAGAATTCCTGGGGTCCTGAATGGGGAGAGAAGGGCTACGTAAGGATGCAGAGAGGCATCGCTGACAAGGAAGGGCTCTGTGGTATAGCAATGGAAGCTTCCTATCCCATCAAGACTTCCTCATCCAATCCTACAGGACCTACGTCCTCTCTTAAGGATGAACTCTAACTAAACTCACAATCATCAATTGATTAAAGATTATATAGTACCAGCTTCAGCTTTGACTTTGTTTTCCTGTTCCTGTTACATTGTTCAGCATATTGCTGATACAGTTGCATACATAATGGTCTCTTCACCAAAGGAACTTGTGCAATTTCCTCTTGGAGAAACTAATAAATCTATTAAAAAATTCGATGGTTGTTGTATGTTGGAGTGTATGAAATATAACAAGTATAATCCTATTCTAATAAAAAATAATTGTTTATAGCAATGAACAAAGTCGAATCCACAAATTCGAGCAATACTTATCAAATTAGTAAAACAAAATTAAAAAAAAAGGAGAGTTTTAAGATAAAAAATGAAATTGATCGAAAATAAAAAAAATAAAAAACAAATCTAAGAATATAATTTAGTAAAATCAAATAACAGTCAACATCTATCTAAGATATAAATTCAGTTTTGGTATTTTAATCAGTGATGCAAAGATAATTTCATCTGTTTCTTAATAAACTGGTTATAGTTGTTAACAATCTCTAATAACCTATTTCTCTTTAATTCCTCATTAACCAAAAAACTTCTTTAATTAGTTCCTTTATCAACAGAAAACCCTTAAACAAGTTCGGAGGATTTAATTTATTGACAACATTAAAAACTAGAGAGACCATCAAGTTCTAGCCAATAAACATAAAAGTTCAGCTTTTTTAGATTAGAATATATATCTATATAACATAAGTCA
Organism: Erythroxylum ulei; assembly: GCA_027564395.1. Taxonomy (NCBI): domain Eukaryota; kingdom Viridiplantae; phylum Streptophyta; class Magnoliopsida; order Malpighiales; family Erythroxylaceae; genus Erythroxylum; species Erythroxylum ulei. The sequence goes on from JANITX010000007.1 coordinate 65,668,004, forward strand.
AATATCATATATTAAATTTTGTTAGTTTACTGGTAAGCATTATAACAATCGACTAATTATGAATTTAGTCATTCCAATTAATAATATATTATTTTGATAATTGAACAATAGACTTTTTTGTGTCAATCAAACAAAACAACAATATTAATATTCTGAGAAAATATATAAACACTAAAGAATGAGAGAGTAAAGAAAAACAATTAGATCTCGTAACTCTTGAAGAATCAAACTTCAATTAATCTTTAGATAGAAAAAGAGGATTACATATGATTTTTAAAGCAACTTTTAAAAAATAAAGAATGTAGAAAACAAAAATAAACTAAGAGGAGAGGAGATAAAATGGTTGCTCTTGCACCTCTATCCTCTGTATAATGTCAAAATACTATCCAATCTTCCTAAAAATAAGGGATAAAAAGAAGAACAAACATAAATATAAAATATCCCACTTCCATTAGAATTATCATATCAAATACAAATTCTACCTAATCAAACTCCTAAATAGAGCAAAACAAAGGAAAAACTAACTAGACCAACTAACTCTAGAATGGTCTGATCCTTTCAATTAGATGTCGTATTGAAGAAGGTATGGGCACAACTTATGCTTTGAAATTTTTTCTAGCAGTCACATAGACTAAGGCATGGGCATAGACCACTTTTATAATTTTTTCACAAACTTTCATTCCTTTTTAAACTTTACATCTTTGTTCCTTCTTTGCAAAGTATCCACTTTTAAGCACATTTTAATCCAAATCTTTAATCCGCTACACAAAACACAAATTATATAATTATAATGCATAATTACAAGCATTTTATCAATTAGAACATAGAGAAATAATATAAAATATGTGTATATTATGCATGCTATCAAATTCCTCCTCACTTAGAGAATACTTGCCATCAAATTCATCAAACTCCCTTCGTATCCTTCTTTATTGCTTCTTGACTCATACCTTCAAAACCTTAGTCACCACGTCTCATTAATCTAAGCCAAAACATAATAGGAATAAGCAATTCATAATATAAGTTCTCACGAACTACACAAGCAAGCAATCAACCTAACAATCTTTTTGAAACCAAACGCAACATGAATCAATACCATCTTATTCATTTTACTCTATAAACTCTAAATTTTTAGATTGTTAATAATCTCTTATGTTAATATAGTAAAACTCTTAGCACATACTTGCTTATACATCACATCGCTGCTACTGTATATTGAAATAAATACAAAAATTTAGGGATCTTTGAAATTGTTACAATAAGGCTTAAGCAAGGTTTGACAAAAAAAAGAAGAAGCTTTTAGGTTTACCAATTTAAATAAAATATACAAACTCATTCATATAAGTTTCAACTAAAAAAGTTTCATAATTCTCTTGATTCAAGCCACTTAACTATGATCATACAAGATTTTTCTCATCCCTTCCTCTTTATTTCTCTTTTCATTTTCATTTTATTTATTTTTCTTTATTTTTATTTTTTATCTTACACACACACACATTGAGATGGAACCAAGAATATGCAACTTAAATCACTTCATAACAATTTTCTTAATGATATTTTAAATCTCATACAAATAGGCTCGTATAGTCCTTCAACGAAGGGTCCAAGATTAAGGAAAATCAATAAAAAAGGTAAATGTGGTTTATATTATGGTTCATTTGCAAGAAAAATAAGGCTAATGTTCAAATTGGTTAACTAAGAAAGATATAATCTAGGTGGCTTTTTAAGATTTCAAAATGGTTAATTCAAACACCCTTATCTTTTTAATGTATCTAATCTTGCAATGTGGTCTCAACATACATAACAAAAACAAGTTTTAGAAAAGTCAAAGTAAGTGATAATCGCTCAATTTAGACAATTGATCACAAAATAATAAATGGCCATCGGCTTAAAAACTCACAATAAAAATTAATATGTTAGATCCTTTTACTCCTTTCATTTAAAACAATCATAAAAAATAATTACTCAATGCATAATAGGTGAAAACTCAACCATTCATGATAATCTCTCTATGGCATTTCAATCTAAATCAATGATTCATGACAACTAACGTCAATTAAATAAAAATTTCAAAACAAATGAGAACTCCACAGAGATAAGTTAATAAACAAGAACTAAGTCAAGTTTGAAAAAATTTTCTTTTTGCAAAAATTTAGCCAAAATCATAAAGCAAAAGGAAAATCATCAAATGAGGATAAACACTAAACTATCCTCCCCTAGACTTATTTCATACATTATCCTCAATGTATTAAAATCAATACTCATCAATTTTAATAAAAATAAAAGTATAAGAGTAAGTGGAAATTTTCTTTGAAAGATTTGAGTATTTTTAGGAAAGATTATAATTTATGTGCTCTAGAATCAAAAGCAGTCATATTGTAAGACATAGGCATGCCTTATTAAAAGAGTGCATCTCGATGTTTTGTCCCTTAAATTTATGAAGTGTGAAAATAAGCAATAGGCACGTCTTATTTAGGGATTAATTTTAAATGTTTTGTCCTTTGCTCATGTGAAGTATGAAAAAAACTTACGAGTATGCCTTATTCAGGGACCGCCTTTAAATGCTTTGTTCCTTGCTTTTAATATTGAATCTATAAAGTGTGTCCATGCTCTATTAAGGAAGTTCTCTACTCTTATAACAAAATAAAGTGTTGTAAGTTGTGAAAAACACTAAAAAATCAAAATAAAAATAAAAATTGCTAAAAAGGTTCCATATTAGGTTGCCTCTAAATCAATGTCTTTCTTTAATGTTTTTAACTACACATTATGGTTCTTCATATTTCATAATTTAGGCATTACAAGACAAGTTCTTCAAATTCTGTAATTTTTTAGTGCGAGGTTATTGCTAAGTTTGACCTTTAGATTGTTCTTATCATCCAACACAAATAATTCCTATACTACACGATCAATAATATCTATAATAAAGACATATGACACATCACTAAGGTATCTTATGGCATCATAAATATTAAATTTGAAGATTTCTCCGTTGAATTCTATGGTAAGTGCACCAATATGCAGATCAATCTTCATTCTAGATGTCTTGAGGAACAACCTCTGTAGTAAAACAAATGTAGAATTAGGAGAATTATCTTCTTTCATGTCAAGGACATAAAAGTTAGTAGGAAAAATCAATTCATTAACTTACAGTAAAACATCCTCTAATACTTTCATAGGATATACAACAAATTTATCAATAAGTTGAGTAACTAAATCTATCTTTTTCAATGGATTAACATTTAAAGATTTGTAAATAGACAATGTCATGACATTAATTAAAGCACCCAAATCATGCATAGCTTTCTTAATTCCAACATTGCCAATTATACATAGGGTAGTGAATGTACCTGAGTCTTTGCATTTAGGGGTTAGTTTCCTTCATTAATGCATAATTCTTTGAGAAATTTTGCATAACAAGGTACTTATTTTATTACAAAGAGTAAAGAATGTTTATCTCAACCTTGTGAAAGGTATCATGAATTTCATTTTCCTCCTCCTCTTTTTTGCATATGGTAAATCTTTCTAGGAAGTGACATTTAGTCACTAATGCTCTTGGTTGTTCATCATTGACCACCTTGGAATGACTGGATTGTTGTTGTGGAGTTAGCACTTCTTTTTTTGTCTCCTCCTCTAAAGCATGACTATGAGTTATTTTTGGACCTCTTTCCTTCAACTCTTTTCCACTTTGCAAGTTAATTGCACTTGCATTTTGTTTCGAATTGTCAATGTGTTGTGAGAGCAGCTTAGCTTGTTTCTCCAGTCTACTAATCAATGCTGCTAGTTGACTAATTTAATTTTCCAAATCTTGGATGCTTGATTTTATCTCCTGTTGAAATTATTGAGACTTAGTAACAAATGCTCTAACCATATCTTCAAGAGGCATACTTGGCTTTGAGGTAGGTTATTATGGTGGACCAGTTGATAAATTTTGAAATTTTGGTAATCCTGATCCATAATTAATGTTGGGGTGATCCTTTAATTTTTTATTATAAGTTTTGGAATAAGGATCATATTTCCTATTTGAGGGACTCGAAAATCATCTAATCACATTGGCATGCTCTTGGGCATCATTTTAAAGTGTTAGGCACATATCAGTTAGGTAGTTAGGAGCAACATAAATCCCACAATCGTTGACTTGTTACACCTTTCTCATAGCCATCTATTGAAAAACATAGGTTAAATTAGAAATTTTTTGTTCAAGATAAAACACATTTACCTCATTCACTCATCTTGAATATGAGTCTTGTTTAAAGCCAAATTGTTAAGAATCTACAACTATAGTAGATATTAAATCTCTAGCAGCTTGAGGAGTTTTATTCATTATGACACCTCCGCTAACTGCATCCATCATCCTTCTTTCTATTAATAAGAATCTTTCATTAAAATGTTAAATGAGGAGTTATATAAAAATTCCATATCAAGGGCAGCTTGCATAAAATTAATTGAATATTTCCCAATATTCACGAAGGATCTTAAAATCATTTCACTTTATTCCATATTTCTAATGAATTATGTATAGTAATGAGTAAGGTCGAATGAACTGGACTAATAAAGCTTATCCTTTGCCAAGTTAACAAAATAAAATTAAGAAAGGGGGACTTTAGATGAAAATTGAAATAGATTAAAAAAAGACATAAAATAAATTGAGAATGCAATTTCATAAAATCAAATAACATTGAACATCTAGCCCAAGATACAATTTCAGTTTTGATTCTTTGAATTGATCATCGATGCTAAGATAAACCCTTCTGTTTCTTAATAAAATGGTTACGGTTATTAACAAGCTCTAACAATATATCTCTCCTTACTTTTTCGTTAACCAAAAAATGCTCTTTGATTAATTCCTTTATCAAAAATTAAACCTAAACAAGCTTTCAGGGTTTAATCTATTGATAACATTAAAAATTAGAGAGACCACCAATTCTAGCTAATAAACACAAGTTCAATTTATTTGGACTATATTATATCTCCACATAACATGAGTTATATCATATATTGAGCTTTGTTATTTTACCATTAAGCATTAGAATAATCAAGAAAATTACAATTTTAATCATTTCAATTAATAATATATTATTTTGATATAATATTAGTAATATCAAAAGATATAGAAATATTAAAAAACAAAAAACAAAAAGTAAAGAAAAACAATTAGATCTCATATCTGTTAAAGAATCAAACTTCAATTAATCTTTGGCTAGAAAAATATAATCGAGTTGCACAAAGCTCTAAAAGACAACATAAGAGAAAAATAAAAATGAACTAAACAGAGAGGAGATAAGGTGAATCTTTTGCATATTTATTCCTTATATAATGTCAAAACTCTCTCTAATTTTCCTTTTAAAAAGAGATAAAAGATAATATCAAAATTAAATATAAACAATCTCGCCTCCTTTAAGAGTATCTTATCAAAACAAATCTTGCTATTCAAACTCTTAAAAAGAGCAAAACAAGGACAAAAATAACAGAAGCCAATTCTAAAAGGCCCTCATCCATTTAATCAAGTTTATTTGTTGGATACTTTTAGATTTTTTATAAACTTTTATTATTTTCCAAACTTTACGTCCTTATTCCTTTTTTTTGTGCTAAATCTCTGCTTTTAAGCACATTTTGATCCAAATCTCCAATATACTTCAAAAAAATACAAAATATATAATTATAATTCATAATTATAAGTATTTTATCAATCAAAACATAAGAAATTAATATAAAATATATATATCTTATATCATATGTTAGTAATATCAACCCTACAATGAAATTATTACCAGATCAGCATCTACTAACCACGAATTCCTAACGGCTACACTTACTAATGAAGTATAATGTGAATTTTCTAAAAAGCTAATAACTTGTAGAGACACTTCATAATCTAATGAATCAAGCAACAAACTTGATGATACAGTTGAAATGTAACCTGCAATATGTAATAAACTATGTCAACCATAACATGTAATTGGATCAGTGCAACCTCTCAACAAACTACTTCACTTCTCCATTGATGATACTCCTCGACCTTGTTAAACCTCACTAGAAGAATTCAGCAACTGTCATTCAACTCCTACTATTTAGCTTCCTCTGATCCTCTATGAACTTCGCTTATGCCTAAATGTAGTGGTGAACACCATATTCTCAATTAACCTCAGGAGACAAAGCGAAAGTTAATGTTGTAAGATATTGGGAGATTATTAAAATATTCTATTTTTGGCGTTATTTGTACTTTAATTTATTTAGGATATCTTTGTAATAAGGAATTTGATTTGATATAGAATTCTACTATCTTGGAATATAAAAAATTTTAGAAGTTAAGATATTTTTAGAAAGAAGGATTCCCCGCATCAATAAGTAATCTATTGTGTGACATAGATTATTGCTCTTGGCTGCTATGTAAGGGTGTCTTTCAAAAATCAATTTCAAAGTTCCACAGCAAACTTTTATTGAAGACTCTCAATGATTATGTTTTAAAATAAACTCATACCAAGTGAAGTTGGGAACTCAACTATAGTGATCTCGATATTTACAATTATCAAGTTTAATATTGTCTAAAATACTATATTCATAAAAATTTAAAAAGATATAAAATATTTTTAATTTTAATAATTATGAAAGACAATAAAATAATAGTTATACAACCTTTTTCATTAATAATGCTCAAACAATGAGAGTAGAAATAAAAATTCTAGACGCATAATTGCATGTCAATGGATTGTCCCATTCCGTGCCAAAATATAACGTTATGATTAAGATTCTGGGTGAGAAAGTTCCATAAATAGAAAAGTTACGAATGAAAAATATTTTTGGTAGAAATGTTATAGTTAAAAGTATTCGACTATACGACGTGACAAATATTTGTGAAATTATTTAACAATAAGGCTGGTATGTTTCATAAAATAATTTCCAAATAATCATTAAATACCTACTAATTTAAAAGAACAAGTAAATTACAATTATAAAGAATATGTCATCATTTAACATGATAAATTATATTAAAATAATAAGTTTATCTTAATTTAGGTCCAAAGTAACAGAAAAATATTAATAAAATTTTTAATAACATAATTTTGATAAGGATGCTCTTTCAAATTATTAATTAGAAATTTTTGATTGAATATTTTCAAAAATATTTTTAAACCTATTTTCCACCATTCGCCAAATTATTTTTTGATGTAAAAATTTTGAATTGATTAATTTTTTAACATAAAATAGAATATTAAATTGGATGGATAAAAGACATGAGATTCTCCTATAATTTAAATAATTTGTAAAAAAATATCTTTAAAGAAGATTATTAATATAATTCGAGTTTAAAAGTTAGAATTGAGTTAGCAACATTTAATTAATTAACATGTAATGATAATTATATGTGTTTATAGCGGTTCAGATTGTCTTAGTTGCACTGGCCAATGCGCGTTGTGAGAGTTTGAGAGAGTTATTAATATGCGCGGCTTTTTTATATTTTTATTTACAAGAAACAATTTTTTTAATGATAATTATTATTATATAGAGTAAGAAATTATTATTATATTCATAAGATTGTTAAAAAAAATACTCTCAAGTGGAGTGTTCTTTTAACCCGTTTTCCTTCTCAAGAAAATTGTATGATAACACACTTCTTTTAGAACCTCTTATATTTAAACCCATAATTCACTTATATAAAGTGTAAAATATTTAATCCAAAAATTTTAAATCTATGTAAAATATTAAAAAAAGAGAGTTTTATATTCAATTAAGCTTCAAAAATATTATTATGACTATGATTGAAATATGAAATTAAATATTTTTTAACCTTTCGTTAATATTTATAGATTCAAAATCTTTTATTATTCAAACTACAGCATGAATATAATTGAAATAATCTTTACATAAATAAAAATAATAAGTATTCCAACGCTATATTGATTACCTTCCTTTTTGTCTCGTAAGAGAAAGTTAGATAAATTACTATTGTTTTGATTAGTAAATTACCGTTGTTTTGAACATTCTAAGCTCCGATCAAATCACTTTTGTGCGACGAGATATCTCATCGCCATGTGTTAATCCTTGTCATGGCCTTGTCCCCAAAGGATTCCATTTTTCCTCTGGCTTGCTGCTAAACACAAACTTCTGACGAACCAGCACCAAGTGGTGCGTCATCTGTCCACCGATGATCGTTGTCTGGTCTGTGGGCAGGTTGAAACTACTGTCCATGTGCTCCGGGATTGTTTGAGGGTAGCTGCCATGTGAAGCCAGTTCCCCCGCGAGGTAATTTCCACGCACTTCTTTCAGGTGGAAGCGAAGACGTGGTTCCAGTCTAACCTTACTAAGCAGGGCAGGGTGTACCAGCACGCGTGTGCCATTATCTATGGGGTCGCATGTTGGTTCTTTTGGCGGTGGAGGAACAGCACTCTCTTTGAGGATGGATTTACTTGGACAGAGAATGACCCCCGTGTTATTCTCGAGTACGTCGAGTGGATTGCTGGCGCTCGTGCTATGGAGACCTGTGTGTTTCCCAACCCGGATGTTCCCGTGGGTACCCTTGTGGGCTGGTATAAACCCCTGACGGGGTGAGTTAAAATCAACATAGACTGCGCCGTTCACTTTGGGTCTCTCACCATTTTCGCAGGCGGCTTAATCCGTAATTGTCATGGTAGTTGGTGTGGCGGGTTTCAACATAGCCTAGGTCGGGGTTCGCCCTTAGAAGCGAAGCTTTGGGGTGTGCTTTCTGGGCTTCAGTTGGCCTGGGCGAAAGTTTTCCGCTGAGTCATCGCCGAAGTTGACTCGCTGGAGGTTATTAATATTTCTAATTTTGTTATGATTGAGTTTTCTTTTTTGGTGTCAAGTATCCGAGAGCTTCTTCACCGTTCGTGGGAAACTATTCTCCAACATGTGTGCTGGGAAGGAAACCAGTGTACAGACAGATTAGCTCACCTTGCCGTCATCTTTCGCCCGGGCCTCTATACTCTTCAGGAGCCGCCTGCTAGCCTCTGAGAGTTGCTTTCCAGCGATGCGGACGGCGCCATGTACCCTAGAGTCTGATTTTGTTTTTCCTTGTAGCCAAAAAAAAAAATCCTTCTCATGGCCTCTCTTTTTTAGGCTAATCTAGAGTGGGCTCGCAAATTTTAAACCCGAAGGAGGAGCTTTCCGTGCGGAGAGCGAGCATATGATGTTGCAGGGCCATTTCATAGCAGTGCTCTACTCCTGACATTAAAAAAGTGGCGGAAGCACTTCGTCCAAAACCTGGAAAAAGCAATTGCGACGAAATGATAGAGCAAGTTGGGCCATGTGTTCCCTTTGCTTTGGTATTGGATGTGCTACCGGTTTGCCACTTACCAAGAAAGTTTCAGAAATTTCTGAAAAGGGTGTCTTAACCTCAAAGATTTCAGGGATTTGTCTTATAATTCTTGACCAATTCACAGTTATCCATGGATTTTCCTGTTCCTGAGGGTACATGCAACTATTCAATTAAAACAGAGACGCATTTTCTGCTGGCGTGCAAGTGACTACAACTTGTGAAAGTCTATAATAATACCCAATATATAGGCCGCATTTGTTGACTTTTTCATTCAGAGACTAAAACATCAATCGTTCCTTTTCATCGAGGGAGATATATAAGGAATTTGACACGAATGAGAATGCAAAGCTACAAGACAGCCAATTACTTTCAGTCATGTAGAAGTAGAAATTTAGACTTGCAAGCAACCGATCCATCTATAAACTCCCGTACTTAAATTCCATCCATTAACAGATGCTCTACGCATTTACAGCACCCTAAAGAAATGAAAAGCTAAGGACTAAATGGGCCACCAGAAAAACCAATCTTCTATGGAACAATAAAAGGAATAATTACATTAATAAACCAATTACAAACTGAAGTTTCTCAGCCTCCGATCGTGAATTGTCTCTCTTAGTTCCTCTTCTCTTTTTCTCTTGGGGAGGGCTAGAGAGCGCATAGCTCTTGCTGATGCTACCTTCCTCACCAATAACCTCCAGAGGTCATCATCACTCTTTTTATCTTGCTTCATTCCCAATTTAAATTGCCTGCACCAGCCGAAACAGAATATCACTTGAAACCATGGAATGAATAGTCTTTGATATTGACTAGAATTTCAACCTTCCCCTAAAAATCTAGAAAATTCAACTTTTTCTCCTGTAATCATGAATATTCAGGAATCTTAAGATCTTTGATAAAGATAATTACTATTGCTAAATGGAATCAAGATGAAGAAAACAACTACAAACAATGCGTCTTCCAAGTTGAGGCAAACATGAAGGTAAAAGTTATTAGCTCGGTACAATGTTCGTACTATTCACTTGATAGCTCTACACTTGGACATAGTGCATCAAGGAAAAAATCAAGACGACATTAGGACAGAAAATGGGGTTGATGGAAACAGATCAAGTGACTGTGACAAACAACCCAACTATTTAAGAAGACGACAAAAGAGGATATTGAATCGCAGATAACCACTCACCTACACCCACTCAAAAGGGTCTTGACCGCATACGCAAATCAGTCGACCAAAAACAATTTTTGTTCATCAAATGGAAGTATGTTCCAGGTTTTAACATAGAGAAACAATTGCAGGGTCCTTTTGCAAACCAGAACCTAATCTCTTTCTTTGTTAACCTTCCATCACTTCCTTTCCTTTAGATTTTCTATTCTGTGTAAATAGTGGAAGGAACTCAAAAATCAGCATCACCAACATGATACAGGAAGCATTAACGCAATTGATGACCACACATCACTTTTCATCCCCAACACCGACATATCAAGATTGACATCTATGAATTAGCTGGAAAGTTCTTTAAGGTTCAAATAAAAATATCTAGTGATCCAGTGGTGAAACAGGACTAGGAAACATCTCTTCCAAACAAAGACCGTTAACACTTTAGAACAAAAGTTAAAGAACCTCTATCATCACTATGGCCTAATTCAATAATCAACAGACTTCCGATTTACCTGCATAGTGGAACTCTACAAGAGTCGTGCTGGTCACAGATTGAAGAATGAAGTCTAAGAAGCTGCCACATGCTCTTACAACGAGAACACCCTCCATTGACACGCTTTTTACACGAGGCCAAGTGTTTGATCAGAAGCTGAACGCCCTGACACGTACGGAACTTGTTGCAAGGTCCCCTTTTCATGGCAGGCACAAGATCATAAGGCCCAACACTAGTGCACCCTTCCGTGCATATATGCTCTAAGCATTCCATTGCCTCACTAAGCTCCATATACAAGCTCTGCTCTTCTCTGTGCCGTCTTGTTCTCTTCTTCCTCTGCAAAAGTTTCCCATTCCAATTGTTATTCTGACCCAATATAAAAATACAATCTTCTTAATTCTGTAACCAAGAAATCTAGTGTTGGTTTACCGATTCTGATTCATCAATGAATTGGAGGATCTCGAGCTCGAGCCAGGGGTCGTGATCTTGCAAAAACTTCCAGCCTTCTGTTTTCTCGACGGACTTGAAGTTGTTGGAAACCAACTTCATGCACTTGAGGTAAAGATCAGGGGCGTCGCAGAGCCTTGCCAATTGAAGCACATCCACCACATTCTCCATCGTCAGCCGTTGACCAATGTCCTTAGCGCATCTATGCTTCAGCTGCGGGACCAAGTACACGTGGGACAATGCCAGTAAATGGATCCCAAACTTCTCCAACTCTTCTTCGGTGCACCTGCATCAGTTTTGGGGACGAATTTCGTTATTTAATATTTACTCGAAAATTAACCAACCAAAACTATCCCTGTAGTTTTGGAGAAATTAATCTCCTTAGATTACGTAACCAACATGAATAAACCGCCGTCAAAATGGACAAGAAAATTACAAATGTCTGATCTACCGACACGATGAATGGCTGAGATCAAGCCCCATAGCGTACAGTACTAACCTTGACGAATAGAGGAATTGGACAAAAGACAGAACAGCGTCGCAAGGGACGCCGAACATGTTAATGGTTCTCTCGGAGCTTCGGTGTTTGAGAGGCCTATCAATGATATTTTCAAGTACAGGTGACACTGAAGCCTGCAATTAAATCATCAGAAGATGAAAATATTAACACAAAAATGAGCTTGAAAGTGAAAACAAAGAGGAGGGCTAAACGGAAAATTGCGTACCAGTATGCTACTGTGTGCAGGGATGCGTAGGCCACTGGATGTGAGGATATGGACGTCAGGATCAGGGAGTTCAAGAGAACTCTGGTAGCGGAACTGAAATTCGCCGGAGAGATGACCGGAGTCGGCGATTGTTGTCGCAGTCACGATTTCTGTTGTTTCCATGAGAGTCGCGTGAGAGCAGACACGAGGTTTTTGTGGAGAGGAAGTTGGATGTCGCTGGCTTTTATAGGCAACTGATATGAAATCTCACGCGCTGTAGCTGCGCGTGTACAAAAATCGGAGTTGGAATTAAAAATCTGGCAATTAACTGTGATTGGAGGGAGACACAGGTAATTTGTGGAAATTTGGAAAAGTAAATCTAATTTACACGTGGAGACAGTGATTCCACCCAAAACCAAAAGTTTTCCAAGTTGGAATTTGTTATTCAACTGGCAATATTTGTAGTATAATATTAGATTTGATGACTTCACCACATATGTCATTCCAAATTTCTACTCTGTTCTTTGTACGTTGGCGAGAATATAAATTGTCACTTATCAATAGAAAGTTCCGTATATATTATAGGAAAAACTGAAAGGGTTAATTAAATTTTTTTAATTTTGTTACAAAATTTAAAAAGTGATAATAAAATATTTAATATTTAATTTGTTTTAATTTTAACCTGATGTTAATATTTTCGTTAAGTTTATTGACATGATTTATAACGTGTTCTAAAAATTCTAATTATTAATTTACATATGTCAAATTAACATAACAAATGAAAATTAATAAAATAGCATCGTCGTTAAAAATAGGATTCTTAAATAAGTTTACGCAGCCTCAGTCATTCTTTATCTGTTTGTAATTCTGACGCCCTCAACTTTTTGTTTTCTATTTATTCTTTTGACGCTCTAAATTATTGTCACATTGTAACGTACTGTATCAACAAGCTTTTTGTTTTCAGATCATTCTCCTGATATCCTCAACGTGAGGACGTCGAGGTTGCATAATCTAGAAATTAAAAGGTGAGATCGTCGATAAAATAAATTGAAAGCGAAAAAAAACTAAAAAGTATGAGGTTATCGGCAGTGACGGAGCCAGGAATTTAAGATAGGGGGCTCAAATATTTAATTTTTTAAATTTGGGGGGCCCAATGCACCACTAACCTCTAAATAACTCCGTCCTAATATATATATATATACATGTATATATATATATATAATTATTTAATAATCTTGGGAGTGGGGGGCCCAGTGCACCATTAGCCCCCACCTACCTCCGTCCCTGGTCATCGGGATTGAGTAATCTGATTTAGGTCATTTTTAAATAACATTGTTGTTTTAATTATGTGATTAAACAATGTCGTTTCATTAATCTTGATTTGTTATGTTAATGTTAATTGATATTTATTAATGTTGGACCAATGGTGGTTGACAAATTAAATTCTACTTATGTTTTAATAATAATAAAATGTATAGAATTGGTTAAGAAATTATTTCAGGTATTTTGGACTGACTTGAGGATTAATGCAAATCA
>JANITX010000007.1:65707103-65724555 GCA_027564395.1 Erythroxylum ulei
GCAAAACATTTCTATCTCAACCTTTTATAATGAAGAAAACAATAAACAACAACAAAAAAAAATTCAATTTTTACTACCATAAACATACTGAACGGAGTGAAAATGAAACTGAATATCATGTTTAAACAATCTACATGACTGCTTTGATACCACTTGATAAATTTAACATTATGATTATTATAATAAGAGTTCTAAACTCATTAATCAACCAGAATCACATGCAGATCGAATAAACAATGATTTATGTACAAATAAGAATACTAACCTTGATCCATTTTATAGCGGAAGCGTAAACAATGAAACTTGATGGGATTCACGTTCTTCCAAGCTAAGATCCAGAACTGAATAAATTCTCTTTATAGAACAAAGAAGACTGACAATACCTTTTCGAAATAAAAGAAATGTCAAGAAGTGTATCTGGCTTAAGGACCACAACCTTTTTATAGTCAGTTTAGACTTACGGTCCATTATGGGTCTATTAACTATAATGACTCGTAATGAGCTTCTACACATCAGGCCCATACTATTACTTAATTAATATTTTTATAAGCCCAATTAATTTACCAAATTAGATCACATTTTATTAGGCCTATAACAGAGTTTATGATACGGAAACCCCAAGAAAACAAGGTTCTTGAAACCCCCTAATCCTATTGAATCAAAACCCTAATCATTATATTCTAAGAACATGCTAGATCAAACCCCAAATCATAAGTTTGAGACCCAATACCAAAGAAATCATAAATCAATTTACATTGCAAGTACTTACTTACTGATGCAAATCAATTTCTTGAAGTAACCATGAAGACATTTACGCCTCCCTTGAAGAACTCACTTTGAAATTTTATTAATCATCCAATCTAGGGTTACAAGGTTATAATGAGATATATATACCCTTGACCAAATCCTAACCCTAATAGGAATGGGTTTGCAAGCTCATTAAACCTAATCTGATCCAAGTCCTTTTAGGAATGGGCTAAACACATTAAAACAAATAAATAAGTCCATAAATAAGTACTTGAACCTAAAATAATAGAAAATAAATAACAAGCCCTAATTATCAAAATTGGGCCTAAATGGCTAAATGCTAGCCTCGTCCAACGCCTCCTCTGATAAAGTCACAAGCTTGGGCATTCCTTGATATCCTTCTATGGATGTTTCAGCCTCCTCGTGTACTTGACTTATGATCTGGGCTTGAACAAAAGCTTGCATTGCTTTTTAAACCTTGAAGCTTGTTGCGTTGTAACGGGACCACTTGGCATATGTAGCTTGTCGGGTTGATGTGTTAGGTGTGGAACTCCATTCCGAAGGCTGGTTGTATCATACTCACTATTTGTTTTTTCTCAAACCAGTTGCCAGAAATCATCTTTGTTATTAGTGAACGTAAGTTGAGTCCTCATAATGCGTGTGAGAGTTCATAATAAAGAAAAAAAAACATCTAGTATGTGCAGACGTGGAGAAGGTGGATTATTTCTTATCACATCCCAAATAAATTTATTTGCTAAAAAGGTTAATTGCTTAAAATGCCACCATACATGAAACTAATAATTGCTAATTGTACCATATACACACAATCTTAAATCTAATAATGAACCAAATTAATGTAATCAACCTATACATTGACAGGATGACGACGACGAAGAGGTGGGTTTCATCTAGAGACGATAATACTTGAAGCAGATGCGATGACGACGGCGAGGACGAGCGGCGACGAGGTGTGGTGGCACGACGTGCGGTAGCCTTCGGTTGCCACAGAGGTGACGATGTTGGCTACCCGAGGACTGTGGCACGTTGATGACGCACGGCAACGCGAGGATGACACATAGTGGGATGAGGAGGAGGCGCGGTACGACAATAACAAATGAGAGAAAATAAATTGGGCTACGGGCGATGGATGAGGGGAAATGGGGGGGGAGGAAGGAAGCAGCGGTAAATTTAGGTTTAACAAAAACGATATCATTTGATGTTAAACCAAACGATGTCTTTTTCGCTTTTTTAAAAATGTTTAATCAAAAGCAAACAACGCCGTTTATGACTAGACTTTACCAACGACAACTTTGTCGGTAAACTATAGCATTATTTATCTCGCCAAGCATTCCCGTTTTTTTTATTGATAGACGTTTCTTACAATCGCTATATTCCGTCAAAAAATTTGTCGGATGATTTCCCTCCATATTTACCCACGGATATTTTTCCGTCGCAAGTCGCAATTTTTTTGACAATGTTATCGACGGATAATGATTTTCCGTCGGTAATTTACAACGGTTCAGTTTCTGTCGGTAATTATCCATCACTAATAACTAATTTTCTTGTAGTGAATATTTAAGAAAAATAGAATTCAAATTTTTTTAATATTTGACATTTAAAAATTGCTCAATATTTTAAATAAAATATATTTTATTTGGAAGCTTTTCTCTTATAAAACTTTTAATAGTATTTGATATAGAATAGGACGAAACTTTAACTATATATACATACACAAGATCAACACCAATAGTTGAGATTAGATTAAATACATTTTATTTATCATCATAATATAGTTATATGTAAAATTTGCACTATTGTCGAAACAAGTAAGGTCTAACCCATAGTTTTGAGGATAACAAAATATATTACAAATAATATTTTATTTTTAGTGAAAATTAGTATTTTAATTTTAAAAAAAAATCAAGCAATATACGAAAGATTAAGTTCAAAGAAAAGAAAAAATGATTAAAAATAGTTGAATCAATTGAGCAATCAAACAATGAATAAATTAACAAAATAAATCATGGATAAAATTCAAGAGAATTTTAAAGAGATGAAAAGTTTACAAAAACAATTCACCTCCTTATTATGTACTATTGATTGCGAACATCAATAATTACTTTATATTTACTTATACAATAACAACAACAACATTTCAATAAAAATTTCACCGTTTGATATGGGAAAGTCCAATAATATATAACCTTATTTCTAATTAATAGATAAGTTGTTTTCTATAAACTCATATGGATTATATTTACTTATATTACAGGAAAGATGTTCATATTTCATTAATTATAGTTTGAAGTGAAGATATAGTCCTATCTTATAATTTAAAAAATCTTTGAAAAATTCCTTGATCATTAAAATTCTTGAAAAAGCTCCTTTTAGTTATTAGTTTTTTGAAAAAAACATTTTCGCATAGTTCAATTAAAAAATAATAACGAAACATATACAATATGAATATTATTAGTAAACTAATCAAATGTCACTGACATGATAACTCGACTCAGCTCTTCAACTCATCTCAAACTAATTAAATTTAAATTAAATTAATAAATTAAGATAATTATGATAAATTATTGATTTTAGTGATACTTAAGTAGTTTGATTTTGAGTTTAAGTAATATGTTGAATCATCATATATATACAATTTTTTATTAGTCTATATCTATTACTCATAACTGTACGTGTTTTCTCGTTATTTGTAATCAAAGTATAAGCAAAAGAGTTTTTCTAGAAAGCTCAAAAATAAAGAAGGTTTTTTTTAGAATTTTAAAGAAAAGAGAGTTTTTCTAAAATTTCTTAAACTATACGACAAATCTATGTCTTTTACCTTATAGTTTATCGTATTTTATGATATATACATATATGCTAAACTTTTAATCATATTTATTTTACCAATGGAACTCAAATATCTAATATAAAATGAATTATTTTACCTGGATTAAAATGCATGCTTTATTTAAAGTTAAAAGATAATACAATATTATTATAATAATAAAATAAGAATTAATATATTAAACAATTTATTACTGATAAAAATAACATGATATATTTATTTTTCAAACTATATTATAATTGGATGAAAAGATCTGTATTAATATTATATCTAAAATTTAGTAAATTTAAATCAATAAGTAATTTATTTAAATATTGGAAATTATATTTTGGTTATCTTATTTAACATTTTATTGTGTATATGAAAGATCGTGAAAAATATAGTAGTATAAATAATTATTTTAATAAAAAATTGAATATATTAAATCAAGTATAGATTGAGGGTTTTTATAAAATAAATAAGTGGGCCAGTGTGCAAAGCACGTGACCACAAGGCTAACATGTATATACGACACGAATACTTCATATCATAAATGTCTACCTACTGGTTTCGATTCGAACAGCTCCATTATTGCATGTTCAATTTTGACCATATTTTACTTCTGGTTGTTCATCCCTTAATTAAGATTCAAGGAAAAGAATAACTATAATGTAGATGCTTGACTTTGGCCATTGCTACAATTTCATGTCGGGTTCTTTGAAACCTAACCACGAACATTTATAACACTTCGTTAGTTATTTATATCAATTGAAATATGTTCTATGATTCAGAGTATCATTTCTTATTTGATCCTTTTGAATTTCATATTCGAAGTTGCGATCGGATCTATCGTGTATCCCTGATTAATGCAGCCTCAGATGTTTCAATCGTTGATTCCATAATCTGACTCAATTTTAATATTTTAAAAAGTGTAGTTTTAGTGTATTAATTATTTTCAAAATAAGTGAACTGGTCGGTCCAATTAGGCATTAATTTGACTAAAGTTTAATACTTATGCTATAACTAAATGCTGTAAAAAGTTTATTAATTATTTTGAAAATAAGTCTTCATCAATTGGACCCCAAGTGTCTAGAAAATCAGCCTCGTCAAAGATAGCCCATTGAACAAACCCCAATAAAGCCTTGTTCTCTTTCTTTGTGTAGTCCATGTAAAAGACCGTAATTTGATAAGCGGATACGCTTGAAGTTTCATTTCTTTTATTGGTATCTTCAAGTTAACATGCAAGTTCATCCCTATCATAATAGAAGTTTGTTGTTTTGAAGTGTGTTTTGAAGTGCAACAAGCTTAGCTAGAACTAGATAACCCTTCATTTTGCAGTATCCCGCGAGTGTGTATCCAAAGAGACAAGGAAGGTCGTTAATTACCACTCATAAGATAAAGATTAAAGAACAAGCTCTTGACTTTGTTGGCATCTCAGTTTAATCTAACCTTGTTTGCTAAACCTAGTGAAATCATATTCACATTATTAAGTCTCGTTATCAATCTTCTGAATCAAATAAATCAAGTAATTACTAGTAGCACGTAATTGCAGCTAAGTCAAATTAGAATCCAGTCTGAAAATATGAAAAATGTAATTTCGCAAAATTTCTGATTTGATCGCAGTTGTTTCTAGCACAATTAAAAAAAATTAAACGCACAAATGCAAATAAAAAATTAATACGAACGCAATTCGACACACTTTATCTACGTATGCGGGGCCCTCATATAGCTTAATACTTTCACTAATGACAATAGTTTTTATACAAGGCTTTATTGAGTCGATATCACTCAACCCTTGACACTATCCCTCGTCCTCACAACTCATAAAAGTATTTCATATTTAATAGTACGACCGCCTCGTACTAACCTCAACAGAGAATTTTCTTAACAACTTTTAACGATAAAGACAACAATCAAATAACTCAAGTTTAAAAAAAAAGATGTAAACGAATACACTTGAGATAAAAAAAATAACTTCTCTAATAGATTCAACTCCTTCAAAGATAGATCTGAAAGTTGTTCACCAAGAGTACTTCAGTAGTCAGCTACTGGAATTTTCAGACACCACTTCCACTGTGATTTATCTGAGTATTCATTGATTAAGTAACATAGCCATCGTCTGAAGTTCGTAGGCATTCAAGCTACCATAGATGGTGGCGATATCAGATGAAGCATTATCTTCCTCCACTCTATATGCATTTTCAATTGTGTTTTAGAATTAGGAGCATAAAGTATGGGATTAAGAATCCCAAGAATCTCAAGCACGACAATCAGTCACTAAGAATGATATAACAATGATTCAACCAGCCAAAAAACACGCAAACCAGCAAGAAAATCATAGATGGACCACAATCAATGACAATCACCAAAGAAAAATGCAGACCACACCTATTCAGCCTAGGTTATGTAATTAGCCAAAAAAGGTTGCAATAGATACGCAATCTTTTACCCAAAAATCTGCACCTAACAAAAAAATATCTTAACACCATTAGCTATAGAATATTGGCAATAATCCTTATATATCCAGCTGCTATAATCAATTAAAATTTCAGAAGATCACCATTATCCCACAATAGGATATACATACTAAATACCATCTTAATTAGGATTTTAAACTTTTCAAACTTGTCTTGAAAGAGTCCCACATAAAGACAACTAGCTAGGTCCAATTATTAAATAATATCCATAACTAAATAATAAGATATAATCACCTATATTTTAACAATCTCCGCTTCCACTCCCCTCGCCCTCCCCCCTCCCCCCTCTCCCTTTTGGCATTATTTGTCACATATTTGAAATTCCACCTAAAGGAGATAATTAGACTTATAACATCGAATTCACAAACTATAAGGAAACTCCCCTTAATCGAACATGAAGTCCTAAATGCCTTCCAAATACGCACTTGGCAAATGTCTTAATATACAATAATCCAAAATTAACAAAAATAGCCAAGTTCTTCAAGTAAACACAACAGTCATAGTTAGTACATCATCCATTCTCCCCCTTGGGACAAAAAGATACCAAAAAGTAAGACTAATAGTCACAGAGATATCTTAAAATCTTCTCCTAAATTGAACAATCACCAAAAACAATCATATATCTCCTCCTTGGAACAAAACAATATGAAAGCATATTGCTCAAACTCGTACAACCTACAATATAGAGAAAAACCAAGATAAAACTTAAAAAATTCGAATTATAGAAAACTCGAATCTTCCTATAGGTCTCCAAATAAGCATTAATATTTTCTTGACATAACATCGTAAATCAACATTCACAAGCAAAACTTTCAAATCATCAAAGAGAGCCTTATCTCACATCAAATATACTATTTAACAGGTAAGGAAAAATCCAAACACATACCAATAACTTGAACCTTATAAAACCCATAAATCAAAAACTCAGAAAGTTTAGACGTTAACTCCTTCGAACCCCTTTTTTTTAATAGACGACATCAATATACTTCAAAAATTTAAAGAAACAACCCCTCTGCCCCTTGAAGAAATTCAAACCTGGCCTTATTCCTTTCCACATTAATTATGTCATTAGATGTCTAGTTGATTCCTCCCTCATAAGCAAACAATTGGTCTTTTGTTTGAATTGTTTCTTTACCCGCAGCAACTAACTGTGAATCTGAACAATTTCTTGTTTTTTCCTTTCACCATGTCTTTGTGCTTTTAATTGACCCTTTTTAACCCAAGTATATTTTGGTAATGTGGATTGCTATTGGAAATTTAATGAAGAATGTCTAAATTTTTAGTTTTTATCCCGTTGAAATATCATTTGTAGCAACTTGTAACAATTTCGACCTTATATGCCCCATTTACCCACAAAAGTGACAACTAGGTATGAATTTTCGTTTCCTCCTTGAAGTTTCTCTTTGTAAAGATCTGGCCGCACTATTTTTCTCATCATTCGACTTAAAACATTCACCTTTATAGCCAATGCCTTAAAGGTTTCCTTTAATCTTACCAATTTCTAGCAACTTTTTTAACTTTTTGATGCCTCCATTTATCATTCTTATACCCTTTTTTTTCGCACTGACTAGCTTGGACTTTGTTTCATTTAGCTTGTCTATAGTAAATAACAACTTCTTCTCAAGATCTTGAATGATATTCTTCATAGTAGAGTTTTCTTCTTCATCTTCTCATTCTTCTTACATGTTTGCACCCATTTTGTATACATTAATTCATAAGCTTCATAAATATCCTCCTTTTTGTCATCTAAACTGCTGTCATCACTGTCATAATCTGAGGATAGACTTTGAGCTGGTTCATCTGCGTTTTTCCCTAAATTTTCTTATTTATCCACATTTTCATCATCAATTTCTTCCTTCTTGGTTGTTGTTAAGCAAACAACTAGACTTTTGTTGTATAAAGCAACCAACGTGACACTACTCACAAATTCTTCTTCACTACCATACTCACTTCTAGATTCATTATCACTACAAGTGCATGTATAGGACTTCCCTTTTCTCTTCTTCAAAGTGTTAGCGCATTCCGCTTGCACGTGTCCAAAGCCTTAACATTCATGACATTGAATTTTCTTCACTTTTCTTTCACCTTTTTAAGCTTTAGCTTGTTGTTTGAAATTACCATTTGATTAGCTCCCACCATTTTGCCAAAAATCATATCTATCCTTCTTCTTTAACTACTTGCTGAAATTTTTTGTCAATAACTCCATACCCTCATTCTCATCGTATTCATCCTTGAAATCATTCACGACTTTACCAATCTCAGCTTGTAACGTCAATCCTTTGTTCCTCTCCTATTTGCCCCTTAACAAATTCATCTCAAAATTGGTAAAAATTTCAATTACTTTATCCAATGACAATTCATTGATATCATGAGCTTCCTTGATAGATGCAATTTTCGGTATGAACCCTGGAGGCAACGATCTCAATGTCTTCTTAACCAGTTTCAAGTTAAATTATTTCTTCCCGAGTTGATGTGTTTGGTTTGCTATGTCATGCAATCTCTCATGGAAGTCTCCAATAGTTTCACTCTCATCCATCTTCAGCTCTTCAAAATCTCACAGCCAACATCTGAAGTTTTGAGGCTATCACAGAGTTTGATCCCTCATATATAGTTTGCAAAGTGTCTCATACTTCTTTCGACGATTCACAGGCTGATATTATAGCAAACCTTCATCAACTGCACTGAAGATGGTGCGTAGGGCTTAAGAATTTCCAAGCGTTCTCTCTTCTTCAGCCTTTTTCCACTCAAATGCATCTTTAAGCACTACTTCTCCCTTTTCATTAGTCATCACTGGATGTGTTCAGCCATTTAAAACCGAGTTTCATAGTTTTGTTCCTTGTTCCTGAATGAATACTCTCATCTATGATTTCGACGTAGGATAATTTGAATCATTTAACAACAGTAACCTGATGATTAATGCCCCTTCTTTTATATCCATAATTGCAAAACATGGATCTGCACCATCTTGACGTACTAAGTTCTGATTTGGTGACCCGCTCTGATACTAATTCAAAATCTGAAAGATGTAGTTTTGCAAAATTTCTGAATTTGCCACAGTTATTTTAGCTCAATCAAAAACAAAAAAATTAAACGCAAAAGCAAAAGTCAAAAATCAATACCAAAATTTGGTAATACAGTTCAACACACCTTGTTTATATTTGTAAGACCCCATCCAACTTAATAGTTTCACTAACGACAATAGTTTTTTATACAAAGCCTTACTGACTTGACACCTCTCACCCCTTGGCACTATCTCTCATCTTCACAACCTGTGAAAGTATTTCACACCCATTAGTACGACCACTTTGTACTAACCTCAACAGAGGATTTTTCTTAATAACTTTTAACGATAAAGATAACAATCAAATAACTCAAGTAAAAAAACAAAGACGTAAATGAATATGCTTTAGATAAAAAGGAACAACTTTCCTAATTGATTCAGCTCCTTCAAATACAGATCTGAAAGTTGTTCACCAAGAGTACTTCAGTAGTTAGCTGTTGGAATTGTCACACACCACTTCCATTGTGAGATTTATCTGAGCATTTATTGATTAAGAGCATAACCACCGTCTAAAGTCCGTAGGCGTTTAAGCTACCATAGATGGTGGCGACATCAGATCAAGCATTATCTTCCTCCACTTTATATGATGTTTTAATTGTGTTTTAAACTTAAGAGCATAAAGTATGGGGTTAAGAATCCCAAGAATCTTAAACACAACAGTCAGTGACTAAGAATGATATAACAATGATTCAACCAACCAAAAACCACGCAAAAACCTAGTAAGAAAATCAGAGCTGCACTACACCACAATCAAAGACACTCACCAAAGTCATGCGCTAGCTAGTTTGTTTAAGTTTTGAGTTTTTTCCCCTGTAAAAAAATAGACACTCACCAAAGAAAAATGCAGCCCACACCTATTCATCTTAGGTTACATAATCAGACAGAAAAAGTTGCAACAAATACACAATTCTTCACACAAAAATCTACAGCTTACCAAATAATCTTAACACCATTAGCTATAGAATATTGACAATAATCCTTGGATATCCAGCTGCCATGATCAAGTTAAAATTCTAGAAGATGACTATTGTCCCGTAATAGGATATACTACTAAACACCATCTTAGTTAGGATTTTAAACTTTTCAAACTTGTCTTAAAAAATCTCACATAAACACAACTAAGTTTAATTATCAAATAATGTTCAAAATTAAATAATAAGATATAATCACCTGTATCTTAACACAGTCCAATGCAAATACCATTAGAAACATGATGCCTAATCGAAGTAATTCAACCTAAGGTGAATCTTTTTGTTAGGGATTACAAGAGTCTACTTTGCTCGTGATTACAGATGTTAAGCACAATAAGACATCTGATAACAGTAAAAGAGAGTCCAGTAACATGCATTTGTCCGATTTGGTATTAGCATTATCCACGATCGAGTTTGTATTGAAGTGGAAGGCTAACTTCGTCTTCGGTGGGTCGATAACTTTCATGACTAATACCATTTTGGTCAGCTTTAGTTTCTCTAAATGTCTGCCACATGCTTTAGACACTTCCATAACTACGGATAACACTAAGCCATATTCTCCGATTATATCCATCTTGTTTCTTAAAAAACATGATTTTCACATACGACTTATCGAAACACATTTTGATAAAAGTCACATGCCATGCCGTGTTTCTGTCGTCTTCACTGTCAAAAATCTACTCCAAGCTGCTTACCATCACATGCCAAAGATAGATGGATAGATACGGGTGTGTTGTTATGTGCGCCAGAAAAGAGTTGCGTTAACTAACTTCAACAATCACACAAAAAGTGAGTACATATACACGAGCAACTGTCGTGAAACCCAACTGTCCGTAGCGTCTTCAACAGTTTAAGGGGACCCTATTGGGTGTGAAAATGAACCTCATTATACGAATCAAGACCCTTTTATCGAGACTCAGCTCAGAGACGTGACATGCGAGCACTTTTGGATCACACAAATAGATCAGTGGCAAGAAAGGTCGATGGACCAGATTTAACTTCAAGATGATTCGGATGACTCTCAGACTGAGCCCATCTGTTGGCTTTCACGTGGCACCAGTATATCGCTGACAGTAGAAAATATGCACAACGGCAGGATTTTTTTTTTCGTAACAGGAACAGAGCACAAGTACTTTTCAAGTACATATAAATAAATTATAAGCAGTACATAATAGTTCAGTATATATTTCAATCCAATTTTATTTGTATTTTTATATTTTTTGCATTTATTTGTATTTATTACATTTGTATTTTATTTTATTTATTTGTATATTTTTGTAATATTTTTATGCCATATTACGTATAAGGATAAGATTACATATTATTAAACATTCCTAAATTTCACGTTTTTGAGAGATTTTAACTAAAATTTGATGATAATAATGATGAAATGTTTGAAAGTTATATAATCCATCTTTATAATTAATATTGATTACATTATTTATAAATCAATCGGGACCGAAAATATATAAAGTTTTAAAGGGACAGGCAAAAATATGTTGCTCCACCCGCCATTATTCTTCCAATAACAAATAAGAAAAGAAACCAGACAAAACAGTGACGCTAATGATGCGTCAATAGCGACCAAAGGTTTGTAGTGTAGTTCCTGCATAGCATTCTTAGCATCAGCTGCAGAGAAAGCCACGTGAGGAGATACCTTCGAAATAGTGCCTTTGCATGTGCGAGATGCTTGCGTTTGGAGTGTAATAAATAAAGGAGGACTGGAGGAGACTTTTTGTTGAATGCAAGTGCAGCTTCGACAAAGATAACGAGAATTTCCAAGCATGTGCTCGGGATCCTCTCCGCTCTCGCCTTTGCCTAATCAAATCAGATGTCCATGTCCTCCTAAGTTAAAGCTTTTCTAAGAGAGGGAAATGTTATGCGTGAAATTTTAATTCTACTGTTTAAAGATATAATAAAGGACATGACGTTGATTTCTCTAATGCTCCGTTCATTTTCGTCTTACTAATTATACTTGGTGGTGGTTGAACTTTCATAGTCAAATGCAATAACTCCACCACTTAAATAGGTAAAACTATTCATTCTTCTCTGCCGACTTCCCTTGCTGTTTCTCCTTCTATCCTTTTGTCCTTTCGTTGTAACATGTATAATGCACTTAGAGAAAGATGGAGAAAAGGGACAAAGAGAGGTCTACAATGTAAGTAAGAAATCATATACTATATTAATCAACACTTCTGCACTTGCTCTCTCTAAGCCCATCAAGATTCGGCAAAGGAATCTCCAAATGGTTCTAAGAGTAACAGGCCGAGGTTGTGGCCATCAAAGTTAAATACAACCAAGCAAACAAGAAGATAAAAAGTAGACGACAATTTTTTAGAAAAAGAATAAAAATCAGGAGCGAGGATAAAGCCAGAAGAAAACTAGTCCCCTAGACGTAGACATTTTTCTACTTTCATCACTTTTGTTCAATTTCTTTTTTTTTAACAAAATGGTTGAACGGTCAAAGGTTACAATCTTCAACACCGAGACCCTTTCTTGCAGGAGAGTACACCAGCTCCAATCGTCATGGAACCAACAAGTGAAGACGGTCTAGCACTCAAGCTTGAAGCTTTAGCATAGCTTGAAGAGGCTCCTGCACCTGAAGCTGTGAAAAATGCTCCATTCACCATTAGGTCTCCTTCAGACCTCCAATTCCAGCGCCTCCACTCACTTTCTGGTGCATCTTCATACTTGGTCACCTGCATGCATTATTAGGTAGGATATTGTGATACACAGAAACACAGATCTTGTGGAAAGGAGTTAGTTAATTCAGTTGGATCCTAACTAACCTCTTTGCTGAATCGGTCGTCAGGTGCAACAAATCTGTTGCCCTGGCTATTGATGGTTGGTGCGGCACTACCACCAATGGCATACATTTCCCAATGAGTGTAGTCATTGTTGACTACATGGAAATACCCAAGTCTACATCTGAAAGAGAGTGTAAAGAAATAGGTTGGTTAGTTATATGAATAATAAATAATAATTCTTCAAACGTTATGGTGCGCTTGGGTACAGGTAAAGTGTTTTGAAGTTACCTTGGCATTCTTTGAACAAGACCTTCACCAAAGTGATTGAAGGCTATAGTGACTTGCATGTTCTTGTCTTGAATATAGGAATCACTGTGACCCAACAACATTACTTTATCATGGTGTGTCATGAAATTGTTTGAAATCGTGATGGCGGTGGACCCATGGATGGCATCGATCAGCCCATCATTGCAATTCGAGAGGGAGCAATGGTCCACCCACACGTGACTCCCACCAAAGATGGACACGCCATCACCGTCCGATATAGTCCTCCACCCATAGTGCCGTGGGGAGTCCCTCACATAAGTGTTGCCTCCTTGTTTGCAGTCATGTATATGCAGTCCATGAATAATAATGTTGGTCACATATTGTATAGTAATGCATGGACCACCTGAAATGTGGACACTAGCACCTCTACCGTCAATTGTCTTGAACGAGTTCATGATCAGCTCCTCCTTTAGCTGAATCGTCATGTCACGAGCAAAGATGATCCATAATGGCTCGTCCTGTATAACGGCATGTCGGAGAGTCCCCGGCTTAGGGGTCACAGGATCATCGTCACCGGAGTCTGTGACCACGTAAATCCTGCCGTCACGTCCACCAATGGCGTTCTTTCCGAAACCTATTGCACAATCTGCGAGTCTCTGGCGGTTGTTCTGCCAGTTTGGGTCGCACCTCCAGCAGTCGTCAATGGGGTTGCCTGTTCCACAAGAGAGATACCCTAGTTTCCTCCTCGAGGCATTGACAGCCCTGTCGAAGAAAAACACACATAAAACTCACATTTATGCTCTAATGTACGACACTAACTATAGTTGCATTATGCCACTTTAGTCACTTACCTCTGCACTTCTTTTACGACCAGTTCTGGGTCCTGATGAACAGGGGATGATGATTCAATGAGGGCAGGGACTAGGAAGAAACAGAAGAGGAAGAAAAGGCACAATGAAGTGGTTGCCATTAAGTCCTCTTCTTTAAAATGGAAAGTGGAAGGTGAGTGAGGAGGACTAAGAAGGGGAAAGAGGTGGGGGGTATATATAAAGATGATAAAGCCGGGTTAAATGGGCGTGATTAAACTAAACATGTGGGGTCTAACTTGGTGGAGCTTCGTGATTTCTGGTTTTACGGGATTCCCTCTCTGTACAGTTAGTTTTGGCCGTTATGTATGGCCTAATTGGAGGTAGTAGACTGGCACTACAAATTAGAACTTCAGATTCAGTCAAAAAAAGCTGAACTAAAATCAAAGGCAAAGAAGTTCAACGTTCTGCTACTTCTTTTCATTGTTTGTGGACTGACTGACTTTATTATAAATGTATTAAGAGAGGTCACATCCACCAATCCCTGGCATTTATGGCTTATAGGTTCCCCTCACACTTGGCAGAAGAGAAGGAAATAGGCTACCAGCCTGAGATATTTGTTATAACATGAAACTTTGCTTTAGATAATTAGACCATGTCAATGCCCTAAAAGTCCCATATGCATATCATTAATCACTGGTTTAATGCTAGAAAACTTGTCATGAAGCCTACAGCAACCAAGAAAAGATTACGGGCAACCAATGACAAAACGCCTGACATTGACTTTAGCATATAACGAATTAACCATATATATGGTTCTTCTTTTTTGTTTATACTTAAACAATTGTATTAATATCAGTTATTTACATCAATTGTGGCTTATTAAAAAATAACCAATGATCAACCAATTCAACTAATTTGATCGTAAGAATTTTAAATTATTCAATTTTTTGAATTAATTTTTAATTTTTCAGCTTGACTTATTTAAATAATTTTTGTCATTAAAAAATAACTTATTGATTAATTGGCCAATTTTTGTAAATTAATAAATTCTTATAAATTAAAATAAATTATTTAATTTTTATGTAATAATTTTTAAAAATTAAACTTTAAATTGTTTGATTAAGCTGACAATTTCTTTTAATTATATTTCAATTTTTTAATTTTATATATTATTTAACCTGTTTTATGACAGTTTAATATCGATTAAACCTTAAACATCTTATCTTATTGATTAAACTTCTGATTCAGTTTTAAAATATTGCAAATAACTCTACACTTCTTATGATGAATATGGATCCATTGTAATTTTTCTTAGAAAAACATGTCTTTTGTTGGTGTACATTGGAAATTTTTTATTTAAAATAATGAGAACTCTCTTGCATTTGTTAAGTATTAACTAACAACTAACATATCATTTTAGCGGCGTAAACAGTGTAGGGATAGAGTAATTTATGTTACGAGTTATGCGTAATTTGACGGAGTATCGTATTAAAGAAAGCTGAAGGGCGAAGTGCTAGACGCAAGAGAATAGAAGCCGCTAGCTGCCTTGTAAAGTTACTTCTTTTTATCCGCAGAATAAGTTCATAGATTTTATGGCCCATGGCTTTTGCTCAACGTAGTTGCCAAGCAAATGTAAAAGCATTATATCGTATCATCAACTTAAAATATTTTCAGATCAAATTGGAAATTGAGATCTTATTTTTCTCTTTTAAGTGACAACATCCAACATTTCTCATCACCTTTTTTCCCCACTATGAAATATTTAATCCCTAATCCTTTATCATCATTATTATAGACACTCAATTAAAATCCTACTAAGACACTAAATTTAGAGAAATTTAATAATATGCAATCTTATTTTTATATAATAAAGAGACTATCGGTAAACCTACATATAATACAGCATGACGATATTATAAATCTATAAATAGATATGCAAACATATTAAAAAAGGGTACTAAAAAAGTTAAACGCAAAAAACAAATAATTAATAACTAATAACTAATAAAAAATAACACATCTTTATTTTTTTGTTAATGTACATTATATATTTCTTAACATTATGCTCGATGACATATTCATTTATATTTTTGAAATATAAAATATTATACAATATTTAATTGATTAAAAGTCCGACCTAAACCTCTCATGAGACATCACATGCTTTTGCCCCATAAATCAAACTTCGTTAAGCCAAATAATGGCCCACTTCATCTTTTGTTTTGTATTTTTTCTCGCAAACTAAAAGTAGAAGAATAATTTCCTGACCGCAAAGCTCGCCGGAAATTTCACAATAAGCGAACAAAATATAAACATCCACCAAATCAGACGTGGCATGTTATCCCCTACTTGTCAACGACATGGGCCCACAAGGTTGGGCCACATCGACCTCTGATTGGCTGGACTGGTGGAGGCGTCTCTCCCAAGTGAAAGCGACGGGAATATTTACTCCCGCTTTATAGGATTCTCGTGTCCTGTGGACCGTTGATTATGGGTTTCAAACGAAACTTCAGCCGTTTGATTCACTTTTTAAATTATTATAGAAGAAAAAAGAAGAGGTCGAGTCGGAGAGCAATCGGAGTGTCTTTGGCAAGGCAGCTAGGACCTCAGATCAGCAAATCAAAATTGGCCCAGGCACGTTCGTTGGTTTATATTATTTTAAATTACTCGGCACAAATATTTTTTAAAGCGATGAAGAGGGGTAGGTGAAAGCGACTTGGCAACGTCTATCGTCCAAGCAACACGTGGCTTAGGTGGGTCATTCCCACGTTGCACCTCTTCTGTCTAAGCTAATACTTCATTCTATTCAAAATAAGTGTCGTTTTAGAGGAATGCACACTTATTAAGAAAGTTAATGAAATGTCTGATATACCCTAATTAATTACATATTAAAGTGCCTTGAAGATATAATTTGTGCAATTAAAAAGTGAGAGAAATTAAAAGGTAATTTTGGAGGTAAAATTGTAAATATACATAAAAAGTCACAAACGACACTTATTTTGAATAATTAAAATCTCTCTAAAATGACACTTATTTAGAATAAGAAGAAGTAACTTTTTATGGACTGTAGACGAGTTTTTTAATTACATATAGTCAAAATGTGGATAGTTCAAAGATCGTAACTGATCTTTATTATTAGGGTGATTTCTTCCCATTAAGTGTAGTGAGGTGTCTATTACTACTTCTTAAAGAATCCATAATAATATTAATAGCTTGGTTAGTAACTAAGCATATTACTTTAATGTCTAACCGCATGGCTTTCTAAAATTTGTAGTATAATTATAACTTAAGGTAATTTTATTGATAATAATGATATCCTAATATTTATACATGCTTGGGAGTTTAGTCTTCTCTAGGGATGGCAATTGTACCCGAACTCGATGGGTACCTGATAAAATTATCCGAACGGAGGTGGGTATAGGGAGCAAATTTTTACCTGTGGGGCGGGTATGGGGGGTTAACAAAAATACCAGTTGGGTATGGGGATACCACCCCCATACCCGTTTACCCGTTATATAGTAATTACAATTTTGCCATTATATATATATACAT